>JAUBNY010000418.1:116544-126692 GCA_032275445.1 Crypturellus soui | reverse complement strand
AGAGAAGCACCAAAGTTCCCTGCACACTGAACCCAGTCCAGCTAGTGTAGTAGAGTAGCATAGACAAGGACTAAACGTTTACATTGTACATTGGTTATTGACGTATGAATTGGCAGTGCGGGCAACAGCTACAGGTAATAACATGCACATGCTTGTGGGACTGTTGCACGTTGAGTTAAAGCAGGACAAAAAAAAGGCATGGCTGTGTTAGGAAACATTTTATTGTTTGTCTGCTGGGGGGTTTCACTTGCTGGCATCAGTGGTTTGCAACAGAAGGTGATAGTGATGATCCACCAGCAAGCTAGAGTATATAAGGCGTGTGTGTATACATGTATGACAGCAACCCTATACGATGGAAAGAATGGGCCTTGGGAAAGAGGCTGTGCACCGTTCTCTTTAGTCGCTCCCTTTTTGCATGTTTCTTCTGCCACTGTCATTGTGGACCAAAGGCAAAAGAAGTGATTAAAATATACAGAGAAATCTACTGTTCCTAATGAAAATATGTTTATTGCTTATTATCTGTTGACCTATTTACATATAACTCTCATCTTCCTATAAGGCACTTCACTGTCTTTATTGTGTAACACTGATGATTACAGTCTATTTCTGAGCATCCTTGTGTCTTTTTCATTACATAGAGGCCTCTTCAATAAAAATAAATTACCATAGAGAAATATTTAAGGAGGATGTTAACACCCCCTTTTTGATTCAGATTAACTTTCTTTATTTTTAGCTATGTTTTAAGTACCTAAAGTTAGGTCATCCTAGCAGTACAATCTGACTGATTTGGCTCCAGCTAACTCTGTATGTTTATCACTGTCTCAAGGAGTAATTTATTTTTCTGCTTATCCAAATCTTCTTTGGCCAGTGAAGGAACTTAATTAATTTCATTCTAACGTTGTACTAAAAATGCACAGTTCTCTCTGGTTCATGCAGGCTGTCAATTTGCTCTGCTTTCTATGTTCCATTATACTTCAGCCTGGGACAGCTTTATGTTAAGAGCG
Source organism: Crypturellus soui (assembly GCA_032275445.1). Taxonomy (NCBI): domain Eukaryota; kingdom Metazoa; phylum Chordata; class Aves; order Tinamiformes; family Tinamidae; genus Crypturellus; species Crypturellus soui. The sequence continues at coordinate 125,688 of JAUBNY010000418.1, read as the reverse complement.
GAGGTATTCCGACCCCTAGCATTCATTCTCTCCCGACTTTGTGCCTTAGTTACAATAGCATTCCCAGTTTTCCTGAACCCTTTAGATTAATCATCTCAGTCATTTTGGCAGAGATTTCTTCTTTGTTTGTGATTTTCCAGTGCAAAATGCATAAGCAGTTTTAGGAGCAGCATTCATAACCCAGGTTTTCTCCCTTCCAAGAGGATACTTTTATCTGTGTCTCCTTCTGGCGTCTGCATTGCTTTTGGAAAAAAAGTAAACCAGCACTTGGAAGATAGATTGTTTTTCCCTGACATTTTCCTGTGGATTGTGTCTTCTCATTAGGTGGAAGATTAGTTCTCTGAATTAAAATTCTTGTTTTCTTATCATGGCTAAGCACTGCCAGGGCTAGGCAGCTGCTGAATGAGTGGCAGCAAAGTGCAGTTTTGTGCTTAGGCTCCTAAAGTCCACATCTCTCCTACTTTGGAGCTGATCTTTTGTCATTTTCATCTATTCTTAAATAATGATATTTTTATGGATACTTTCCATAGGCATTCATATTGCACTTGAACTAGTGATTCGGCTAGGGACTGATATGTAGTGAGAACACCTGCAGAAGAGCTGGTGAGGAGTCTGTGACTGGTAGATTCGTGGTAGCAGGCCCAATGTGTGAAACTACACACAGATCAAATTCCCATCAGGAATTCTGTTTTGTCAACAGCATCTACAGCTTCCTGTGCAGTAGTTTCTCAAGGTTAGCAGAGCTGAGATAAGGAAACAGTTTTAGTAGACTTAAGGGGTCCTTAAGATACAACAGTCAAGTCCTGCCGGGCATCTGACTCATGCGTCTGATCCATGCGTCCCATCAATGACCTCTCCATGTGGTTCCTCGTACTCCTCATGCATTCTGGATTGAAAGTCATTTATTAAAGCTATCCTGTTTAACCCCTCAGGAACCTTGAGTGTGTCTCTGTGCTGGTATCCAACTCACTCTTTCTTGCCTTGCAGTTACAGCATATTTATAATAAAATTATTATTTGAATATTATTAGAAGTAAAACATTAAAAATAGTGTACAACAGGAACATGTAATAAAGTTGATGTGTGTTTGCAACACTTAAATTTGCAATATGTTAGTGTGTTGTGGCTGTTTATTTAGATACCAAAGCTAAATTACAGGAATTTCCATTTTTAGCTGGGATTTAGGCCACCACTTCAAGATGTAATTAACCCTATGTTCCCTTCAATGCCATCTGTGCACCTACTTTAGAACATGCGTAAGCTTAAGCTACGTCAGGAGGCATGCTTATCTGAAGTGATTGTATGACATATTTGCCATCAACACAGAACTTGCCATATTACTTGTATTAGGTCATTTTGCTTCTGCACTTACATTTAATATGCACTTGAAACATATTAATGCAGAATCATGTAAGTATAGAATAACTAAGGTTTAAAGGGACCTCTGGAGGGTGTCTGGTCCAATCCTCCACTCGGAGTTAGAATTCTAAGTTAGAATCAGCTTCACAGATCAGATCAAAGTCGCATCCAGTATTTAAATATCTGCAAAGATGGAGATTCTGCAACTTTTTTGTGTGTGTGTGTGTGTGTGTGTGTGTGTGTGCGCGTTACTACAAAATTAAATTACAATTTCATATTTCATGCCCTGCATTTCTCCATTTTCTTAGATTTACATTACAGTAAGGCTATCCCAGAATTAAAGCTGTAGACATACAATGCTAATGCAGCCCAAAGGTTTCTAACAAGGTGAAGCTTTTATCCACCTGTAAAAATATATATAAATGTCTACATCACTTTTATCACTGAATAATTAATATTGTTTCATATCTACATACCATTTGTATGTACATCTGTACATTCTTTGGTATTTAGCCAAGTATAATACAAGTGCTTCTTCTTACAGTGTCACTTTGAGACTCTGTAACAGAATGAAATAAAATGTGAAATACAATCTGTCTCCATTAAAAGGCAGCAAAATACTGTAAGTGAAATCAACACAAGCTTTATAAAATAGTCATATTAAGATGAAGGATGAATGTCTGCCAAGTGAGGAAGGATTTTCTTGAACTAAGTGAATTAAAGCCAAAATATGATGGACAAAACTAATTTATCCATTCTTAAACACAATTACAGTGCTGCAGTTTTGAAAAGGTTTTAGAATATAATGACCTGTTTATATATAGTATTTCATACAGCGTTTCAGACAGAGGATCTTTCATCAGTGAATCATTTTAAATGACCACCCACTACAAGAAAAAAAATGCTCACATATTTATTACTGTCACTATAATTACAATACATTAGTTGGAAGGGAATTCCTATTGTACAGTAGTTTAACAATCTAGGCAAATACTCATTTCGATTACAGGAACATTTATCTTTTGTTTAAAGTAGCTGGTATTTCACTGTATTTTTTCTTGTTACTTTAAGTTAATGAAATAGATAAACTGCAAGGCTAAGAAGACAAGCATCCAGGCTATCCCTTTAGTGATATCAGATCCAAATGTTACCACTTTTCTGGGAACACTTCCTGCAACCATGTACCCAGAATTACTAATGCTAAATATATCTTTCAATTTCCTGATAAGCTCAGTTGAGCAGGACAATTTCACATTTCAAAACAATTTGAAGATTTACTATAAAAACAAGAGCATTCAGAGCATATGGTTTTAGTTGCATTCCGAATGTATTAAACAGTATACCTTCTGCTGTCAAATAATATGTTAAATGCAAGAATAGGTGAGACTTTCCAGAGACAAGGCTCAATTGGTGCCTTCAAATTTATGAAGAACATAAGCTCTGATCCATATTTGAAATGAATAGTGATAGGCAAATAGTGATTTAAGAGGAAGCAAATGCAGGGCAGATGGGTAGGTGAAGTCTAGAATGAATAGGACAGGCTCTAAACTTCCTAAAGTCAAGGAGTCTGACTCCAGGATTCCTATTCTCATTTATAGATCCTGGGCCATGTTGCTAGTCAGTAAACTTTAGACTGGGATTTAAATCCATTCTACTTTAATCTGCTTAATGTACTTTTTGAAACCTAAATTGAGGCAATTATTTATTAATTATACATATAATTTATAGCACATATCCAAGTAGATGATAAGACCAAAAAGACCATTTTTGAAAAACAGTAGGAGAAAGTTAACTGGGACAAAGTCCCTTTCTCTAGTCAAGATTTACAGGGTAAGAGATTATTTTCATTTTATGAACTGGAAATTGAGATGCACACACAAAAAAAAACATGATATTTTAACTGTGTGAGTGTTACGATTTCTACTTCTTCATATAGTTGTACCTAATTTAAGATCTTTTTATTAGCTAACATATCGGTCCATTTTGAGTTAATATTCCAGACAGACAAGTATACTGGAAGCTGTTCAATTTGCATTGGATGATGCAGCTTTTTTTCCTTTACCTGTAGAGAAAAGAGCTCTTCTCAAACAATTTGGAGGCATGGCATAGAGCTATGTGATAAAATTAACATGCTATTAGCCAACAGGATCGCAGGGTACACACTTTTATATAGATCACAGGTTACCCAGGAGGCTTCAAGTAGAAATGTAGAGCTCTGAATCCCTGTCAAATTCAGGATTTTTTTTTCTTATTGTTTTTAGTAGGATTCTGGTTCTTGTTTCCTTCAGAGCAAAAAAGTGTGTGGCTTTTTACTGCAGCGAAATAGTACCTGGATTGTGAACAGTTTTAAGTCAAAAATGTGGCTAACATTTTGGAAAGCACTCTAGGTCTCATGTAATCTAAAAAATACATACTAATCTGCAGGAACTCCGTCTCATGGAGGTTTCTTTGTAAATACAGCTTAATATATGAGTGCATTTTTGGTTAGAGCACCATGTGGGACGGTGGATCCTGGCAATTTTGGGCCAGGTTGCATCGGGCCTGGTCACCATGGCCCGTCCTGCCGCTTCAAGAGACAAGGCCCTGGTTTGGGGTGGGATGGAGAAAATATGGGAAAATATGGTAGCAGTTCTGTAATGTGAGTGATACTTATTTGTATCTTATTTTCACTTAATGTGAAAATGAATTCAAGATTTACATCATGCCATGGCTGTTATTTCTTATTACAGAAATAAATTTAAAGAGCTTTTGGTTTTCCGTTTTCTCCAATGGAGAAATTCCCAAAGAGGAGAGTCCATTACTTTTAGGGGCTGATGTAAGAATAAATAAAACCTGTGTTTCTCTGATCTGTGTCAATCATACTGTCTCACTTCCATGTTTTCATCTGACTGCATGGTTCTTGTCACTTAAATAGAGTACTCATATTTATTTCCAGCACTACATAGTGAGTTCACAAGAGGCAAGAAGAGAAACAGGACTTGTGATGAGTCATCACAAATAAATGCAAACACAGTCTTCTTTTATTTGCTATTTACTGGGCATTGTATTTCTAACACAGACTTGCAGAAGTGTATAATCTGAATACCAGTCTGTATATCTGAAGATGAAAGCAATGCTGCATTTTAAGCCATGATTATGAAAGATCTCCCAAATCTTTTTGGCTCTTCTTGTTCCACTACTGTTAATATCTTCCCCAATCTTAGTAGAAATAGTGTATAGTACTACCTTTTAGCAAATATCGAGCAAACTGAGCAAATACATCAAGGCTCAACTCAGATTTCTCCTATTTACAAATTTCTCCGATTTCCAGCCAGATAATTAAGAATTTCTCATATATTAGGTGCTATATCCACCTTTCCTGACTTACTCCTGGCTATTCCAATCAGCTTTGGAGACACTGTATTTCAGGAATTCCCTAGAACCATTATAAGCCACCACATACTCAAGAAGAGTATTGAGACTGGGCTATCTTAACATATCTTTTTCTCCCTTTCTGATCCTGAAAACAGCTTTTCAGATCCAGAGATTCAGGCCACTGGAAATATTCATATTTATGCAAAAATTCAATAATATATATATCTAAATCCACATTCGTAACACCTATGACCTTAGAGATTTCATGTGTGGACTTTCAGTAAAAAACATGTAAAGATTATACTGTGATAAAAATGAATCTCTTCCCAAATGAAAAACAAACATGGCCCTAAAAAATTCTATACCTGAGACTATTCACACAATGCCAAATAAGACTGTTCACACAGTGTCAAAGAGTAGCATACTCTTTCTCACACCTACTGAAAGCAGGTTATCTGTGCACTAAGAAAATGTTTAGGTGAAATAATAAGTTTACCTTGTTTCCTTATTCTGATCTGGATAGGTTCTTATGCTGTCACCACTGTGGTGCTTGAATGAATATCAGTTCTGCATCCAGCAGTTGAGAGCTCTCCACTGTCATAGCAGCGGCTTGTTTCTTCTCTAAAGAGAATTAGGTGAGCAGTCTAATGGTAGTTTTTTTTGAAGTGGGGAGATATCAGTAAAGAAACAATAAAGAAAAAGCTTTCATCAAGGTGAAAGCAGACAGAAATGCTTCCTTTAAAAACTTAACCATAGAATAAATAAACATATAAAAAATGGAAATGTTTTTCAAACATACTTTCCCTGCAGATCATTTGCTACTCAAAAAACTGCAGGATAGTTCTAACAGTGAAACTCATGCACAGCAGAAGATAACACTAAAAAGTTCCAGGACACTAAAAACACTAAAAGTTAACAGAAGCAAAATGTGCTAATTTATTATCATGCTGGAAAGTACCAAAATTAAGCAAAGAGCATAAATAAGGGAAAGCAAAATAGATTCTACTTTTCTTTTCAGATGTTTTGAGAATGATCACAATCTACCAGTGCCTAATATTTAACTTCTGGAGTCAAGTCATGTAATGTGTGATGTATGTGAAATAAACGTATGAATTCAAGCAGTTTAAGATATGACATCCTCCCCAATTAGAACAGCCTGGACTTTTCTTTTATATAATACAAACTGTGCAACTGCAGGAAAAAGAAGTGTGATCTGGAGGTCAGAGACTTCTAGCTTTAGTGGATTAATAGAGATTGAAAATCTTTTGGCAGAAGTCTCTGCCTTCAGGTCCTGCCAGATTGAACAAGAAATTGTGAGCACGAGTGCTTCAGTTGATCTCCAATTTAAAGGTATTACATGAGTGAGAACAATGCAAAAGATAATGTAACACTGTCCCACACCCACACATGTTTTATGCATTTTTCTTTTAATATCTTTAGAATTGTTTTACTTAACACATGCCCCCCAACTGTTCATCAAGTTTTTATTGCTTTGATGAGAAGATTTGCAAATCCAGGGGAAAAAAATGCATTAAAAATGACTTTCCATTTTATGAAAACATTAACCATAATTTATTTTTTGACAGAATTTGTGTAAATTTGATTAAAATTTGAGAACTTTCCAAATTCTCCAAAATTCTCCAAATTTCCAAATTACCCAAGGGGGGTAACTGGTGCATCCTGAAGGAACTTTGCACTTCAAATGTTTTTGTCAGCCATCTTATCACATAGTTTAAGCTACTGTCTCTAGATGCTGATCTGTAAGTCTGCCATCCTTCACCAAAATCCTGGACCACCTCTTAGCTATATCTTGAGCGTACCACTGCCTGCTTTCAGTTAGAATCAAACTCCTTCGTCTAGCTCCCAGAACATCACATTACTCATACATCTTGTGCAACCAACACTAGCAGCATTTGCTCCCTCACCACATCAAGCCCAGCTCCAAGTTTACGTTCTCTTCTTTCTCAGTATCAGAAATATCTACTACAAATATGTGTCCCTTTCTCAGCTCCCCACCCCATGATAACCAATGTAACAACTCTTTCACTTCTTTAAAACTACTTTCTCACTGACACAAGACAGCAGGAAAACAGGAGTGATCATCTCTGCCCACTGTTCGTGGTCAAATCTTTCTTGCTCTTTATCCCTGCTGATTCTTCATCCATTATTACTTCAAGCATTTTCAAGTTCTGTAAGACTTTGCATCTCACTATATATCTGAATTGTTTTCTGATACTCTTATTCCTGATTTGTACTGTTTGCTCTCAAGGGTCTCCTTCATGCTGCCCTTCATGCATATATATAAACTTTGTGAACGCTACACTTCCCAATAAACCTAGTTCCTCCATGCTACGTAAGTTAAGCTTAAAAAATAAAACAGTTTTCTATGTCTCTTACCATATCTCTTTTCCACTTTTCTCATTGTAGGGTATGAACTTCTTTTCCTTCATACCACACATTAAGTAACAAAGCAAGAAAAAATGCATAACAGAAATGAAAATAATAGATCTGAGTTGATATACCACATATACAAATCTCTAAGCATCATGGGAGATTGTTCTAAAAGAAAAAAGAGCAGTATTTCTTTTCTGAAATCTCTGTGCGTGTAAGAATTATTTTAAGTATCTGAGGTTTTTCAAAGACAACAAAGATCTGCTTTCTTAACATTATCAGGAATGCTGAGAACAGCCTCAAGGTGGAGATGCACTTACTCTACCTTTAACAGAAAAGAAACCAGATATAATCAATAAAAGCCTAATATAAACACCTTTGCTACTATGAATACTTTAGTGAAATGCAGCCTATCAGAGGAACTAAGGATAAAAGACAACATGGTATATCTTATTTAGTCTTTAGTGAAGTCCATCTAAATGGCTATTATGTAAAAAAAAAAAGTCATGGATGAAACCTAAGAGACAAAAAAAGGAAAATAGGAAGTGGCAGAAATGAATTGTAAATTAAACAAAAAAAAGAGACTTTGACAGTGTTGCAAGACATGGTTAATGTTCATAAACTAATAAATATATGGAATAGGAAATTTTAAAATATCGATATGCATTTTCAAGTTTTAAATTACCAGCAACATCTCTGTAGAAAACGTAGTGACAACCTACCTATGTTTATTTGGCAATGGCAAACAAATATTTGTTACTGTGCATAAACAGTCAATAGAATTGACTCTAGAATGCAAAAAGATTCCAATAATCTCATGAATTGAGGCTGTAATTTGCCACTGTAAAGACTGTAAAATGAAACTAGGGAAGGAGGATCTTGCCTATTTAGGAAGACGTGATAAGACATTGGAAAGAGTATGTCTACAGCATTCAGGAAAGAGTGAAGTAAAGAAGCATGATTTATATACAAATAATTTTGAAAAAGTGAAAGTTGACAATATGACTCTTTTCTATATCTTGTAATTCAAGAACCAAATCACAGAAGTTTGGTTGTTACAAAATTAAAAATTGACAACAGGGATTTTTTCTTATATTCCACAAAAGGAGGAGTTGGAAATCAAAGGAAAAATATTAGTTAGCCAAGAATTCTGAAAAATTTTAAAAGAAGGCATTTATGTGATTAATGAGAATATCCATGATAGCTGTCTGATCACTTTTAAATATATTGTTTGCAGACACTTATGGCCAGGTTAATAACCATTTAGTTATAGTAAGGAATAATTTTTCTCTATATTAAGATCTCTTGCATTCATTTCTCCTTTTTGGATTTTTAACTTCCTAGAAATATCAGCTATTGGCCACTGACAGAAATAGGATTAAGTGGATCACTGATTTAATTCCATTAGGAAACTACTGTTCTTCCAGCTAGGGCGGCATTTATTTTCTTTGTGATAGCTTTTATCACTGATTTACCTTCTACTTAGCATAGTTATAAGGATCTAATTTTCTTTATTTTTAATGGAGATTGAATATCTATGCAGAAGCCTTTCTGCTCTGGAATTCTTTTCTGTATTCTGAAATTTCCTCGTGTCTCAGAACAAGCCTCTTGTCCTGTCTCCACCAACATTCTCCATCAGGAACATGTTGATCAAATCTCCTTTCAGTCTTCTCCAGACTAAACAGGCCCAGCTCGCTTAGTCTTTCCTCACACGATAGATACTCCAGTCCCTTAATCATCTTCATGGCTCTCCGCCGGACTCCCTCTAGAAGCTCCACGTCCCTCTTGTGCTGGGGTGCCCAGAACTGCACCCAATACTCCAGGTGCGGCCTCACCAGAGCTGAGCAGAGGGGCAGGATCCTCTCCCTCAATCTGCTGGCAACGCTTCACCTGATGCAGCCAGGATCCCACTGGCCTTCCTGGCCATGAGGGCACATTGCTGCCTCACGGTTAACCTGTTGGCAACCAGGACTCCCAAATCCCTCTCTGCGGAGCTGCTTTCCAGCAAGTCAACCCCTAATCTGTACTGGTGCCTGGGGTT
>JAUBNY010000418.1:77560-116444 GCA_032275445.1 Crypturellus soui | reverse complement strand
ACCAGGACTCCCAAATCCCTCTCTGCGGAGCTGCTTTCCAGCAAGTCAACCCCTAATCTGTACTGGTGCCTGGGGTTATTCCTCCCCAAGTGCAGGAGCCTACACTTGTCCTTGTTAAATCTTGTGAGATTCCTCTCTGCCCAACTCTCCAACTTGTCTGGGTCTCTGAATGGCAGCGCAGCGCTCAGGAGTGTCGACTGCTACAGCCAGTTTGGTGTCATCTGCAAACTTGCTCAGGGTGCACTCTGTGCCCTCATCCAAGTCGTTGATGAACAAGTTGAAGAGCACTGGGCCCAGTACTGAGCCTTGTGGGACACCGCAGGCCTCCTACTAGATTTGGCCTCATTTATCACCACCCTCTGAGCTCTGCCATCCAGCCAGTTCTCAATCCACCTCACTGTCCACTCATCCAGTCCACACTTTGGGAACTTTCCTATGAGAGCTTTCCTGTGAGAATTAATAATATAAAAGTAATGTAAGGAATCATAAGTAATGTAAATAAGAAAAAAATCCCTGTATAGTTTCTATGTGTGAGAAACCATCTTAAACTTTATATGTATTTGGCAAACTTAGTATATGACATTTAAAATCTTATTAATATTTGGATGAGAATCCTGAAAGACTATTGAAATTCATGTGGCAAATATGCCTGGACATCTGTAGAAAGCTTTTCCTGGGTACAAAAAAACTACTTCTTCTGTAGAATATTTCCAGTGTTTCATGATTGAATGGAATTACAGATAAGGTGCAGTAGGAGTGTGTTAAAGTCCTTTATGTAATTATGTATTTATATATATATTTAAATATTTAAATATTCTTTACTCTGTTTTGGGCTTCATACAGCCATTCACATTCAAAATTTTCATACTGTGCATCTATTTTTTTCATCTGTGTTGAGCTTTAAAAGTGCATAGTGGATGGTCAGTTCACTTACCATTTTCCACATGAGTACAATACCCTTTTACCACAAAACTTTGCAAAAAAAATTGTCCTTGAATTATTTCTGATAACCCTATTCCTATTTATAGTTTTTCTACTTTAAAGAACTTAGGGGTAATTTAGGGGTATTGGATTTGCAGATGTTTTTATTATGGAGATTAAAAATCAAAACAAGAAGGAATAGAGTGAATCAAATGCTAATCTGAAAAATAAGGACATCATGCTCTAGAGGGTATGAGAGCCAGGCCTTCAAGGGCAGCACATCCCAATGGTAGGATCACTCAAGTGAGAAATTTCTGTGTGCAGCCTTGATATGGGGCAGGAATAACTCTATAATTGCCCAAATACTAGAGCAGTAGGAACCCCATAATTTAACTAATTAAAGAGAAAAACAAGTTTGATATTTGATATGCATATATTCATTTAGGCCTGCAGCTGGCTGAGAACCATTGAAAATCTCCTGGACAGCCCTTGGCTGCTGGGCAGGCGGGATTGTCCAAGGCTGCCTAAGGCTTCAGTCATTCTCAAAATCAACATCTCAAAGGCAATTCCTTTCCTACCCTCTAAATCAAAACTCAGTGCAGAGACTGGATCATTAATTTGTCTTTGAGCTATGTTCTGCTCAAGAAACACTTAGCTATTTACATTAGTGGAAATTTCTGTGTGAACTTTGAAAGATCTCCCTTAATCCTGTAACATGCTGAAGAATTTGAATTCAAAGTAGTTAAGCAACTAGTGATCTTTCCATCGTACAAACTGTGAGGAGCGAGCAGAAACATGTTTAGTTTTATCCTACAAAATACATACAAGATCACTTGGGTTGGTATTTGGGAATTCTTTGCCAATGCATATTTGAGTACCAAAAGATGCCAAGAACTTATTGGTAAAAACTAATAATACGCTGACAATGAATGGAGTAGAAACAACTTCTGCATGCTCCCTGCTCTGCCTCCTCCCCTAGGCAGTGCCTTCCTCTCAACAATTTTTACTTCCGGACTGATCTGACTTTGCTGTCAGATCTGGCAAAGGAATGAGAAATTCAGAATCTCTGTTTGATGAGAAAGCGTTGGAGATATTAAACTCACTATGACTGAAAGCAGGAATTCCCTCGAGGCTTCTATATAGCTCACCAAAGAAGAGAGAGGTCAAAAGAGAGTACAGTCAGTGCTTTTGGAAAGAAATCAAGGAACGAATCAGTTGTCAGCAGTCTGGGATCCCCTCTCAAAGTGAAATTCCTGAAACGATTTGTATAGGCCGGAAATACGTTATGCTGACTGGTAAGAAGACCTGACAAATCAGAACAATTTCTTCTGTTTCTTGCTGGGAGAAGACCTTCCATCAATTTTAATATACTGTTAGTCCATAGAGTTTTATTAAAATAAAATGAAGTCTCTCTGTATGGGTAAATTTAGCCCACTAATACCATGTCAGATAGTTCTCTAAAAGGAATAGGTGCCAGGATGGATGGTAATTTGTGAATCTGTTGGTATCTCAAGACAGCTAAAAAGAAGATGTGAGCATTGCTTGAGCATGGTCAGCAATTTGTCCTTATGAAAGAAGGCATTAATTATTTTCAGCAGTAATATCCCTCTGATTATTAGCACATCTTTACTAACTTTAGTCAGCCATAAAGAACATACTTAATGATGATGAGATAGTACATAATGATGTAGGTTTGAAATTGTTAATAGAAATTCTCTGAATGACAAATAATACATAAACTTCAAGTTGGACTAGATCTTTAATATCCTGGCCAGTGAAAGAATCTCAAGAAGTTTTGTGGATAGGACCACTTTTACAGTCAACTTTCTTGTCATATGAAAAGATGACTTAGTCTTTACAATTTCCTGAGTTCGATCTCAAATTTGTTAAGGAAATGAATTAATTTTGAGGTGAGAAGAGCCTCCCAAATCTGTTTGTATATGTTCTATTTTCTTAAAAATACTTAGACACCAGTGTAGTTCTTGCAGTCTCTACACTATAATTTGTACTTTACAATATGTAGAGTTGTGAACAATGTCCAAAAGAAACTTCCTAAGTTTTTCCAAGAAGAGGAACTTCTTAAACAGAAAACATGTACTTTACAAAAGTAGTGTCTCTCGATATTCCTGTGATGACTTTTTTATTGTGTCATGTGTGAGACTTGTGTTCAAGTATTACTGATTCAATTTTGAAAATCAGAATTCTATGTTTATTAACTGACAGTGATTTTCTGCTGAAATCTGCCAAGTTTATGGATTAAAAAAATGATTTTACTAATTGGCAGCAAGACATTTGGTTTCTGAGATGTGAAAATTTAGGAGAGTTTGACTAGCCACCCTTTTGGCACCCATGTCTGTTAAAATAATTGTTTTGCTTGTTAGAAATAATTAGTTTTACATAGTTGTAATCACAGAATGCACAAGGGAAGATATAATAAATGCTTTGATTACTGCCAAAATAGAAACCAGTTTGCTTTCTCATTGCTTTGTTGAATATGTGACAAAACCGAGAAATAAAATACATATTATAAAAAAAAAATATGATCCCAATGAATAAAAGCAGAGAGTACAGGTGAAGTGATAACTCATGTTGCGTAGTAACATGGAGAACTGTATGTTAAATACCAAACCAAAATCTGAACCTGTCAAATAAGAACTAAGTATAAGACTTGAAAAGAAATGAAAATCCTAGTGTCTATTACACTTCATGGGAAAGAATGTGTACATATTTAAATTTACATCTAAAAATAGAAAAAGCCATGCTTTGCAATCATTATCGCTCAGAAAATACAAAGTTTGCTTTTCACCCATGTAATGTAAAAGCAGAGGTGATCTCAGTAAATGCTCTTACCTCATGCCATTACTAAGTCTGATAGGATCTCTAAAGTCATCAGCTAATATTTTACATCCATGATTCACAACTTTTAGGCAACCAAAAACATTTTCAGTGTATAACTAATAAGGTCTTTGCCTTGTACAGATTTTAAGATGTCATTAAAATTTTTCAAACATATGTCTGTTAGGAAAACTAGGCAAACAATAGCTCTGAGATGCATAATTAACTCAATTTATTCAAAATATGTCTTAATTCAAAATAGCGTTATTCCAGAGTGCCAACATTGACTGTTCTATTAGGAAACTCAAATCCTTACCTTATGTGGTTGGTTACCACAATTAGACAGAGGGTGCCCAACAAATTAAAGGTATTTACATAGCATGTGCTGAATCATTGTTCTGGGAGATGCTGAGGCCGGAAAAATGGGGACAGTAAGCAAAGGGGACAGCTTATGCGTATTGGACAGGGTGAGCCACTTCCTGACTTCTGCCTGCTGTGAAAATACATTTCCAGCACTGAAATATTACACTTCTGAGAGAAGGCTGACTTTTGTTTGCAGCTGCCAGAAAAAAAGTGCCCTTTGTTTGCAGCCTGTCAATAGAATGACCTTTCCCTCTTGCCAATTTATGCTCAAGAAATACACATGTGATTGTTTTCCCTTTGCTGAATGTTTCACGAATCTTCCAAATTTGTTTGATCAATGGTTCAGAATCTTTCAAACTGACATGAGAAAATACACTTTTTTGCAGACTCATTTTCAGTTGGACCTGAAGCAGCTGAAGCTAGAGATCAGCTAGAATTAATCTGTACTTAATGAAGGAAACTTGCTGAATTTCTATAAATGCTTGCCTTACGACAGATACCCAGAGTTATGTAAGACTGTCATTTATGTAATTGGCTTTGGCAATATTTATATTTGTATTCAAATCTTCTCTTTTGTGAAAATGAATAAATCAAGACCTTGTATCAAACAATTACCTGCATTTTGCAATGTGTATGGCTATCTCAAGGTAAGGACAGACCTCAAAAGCTGACTTCATGTTTTCAGAGTTGGTCTGACCTACAATACTTCTCTTTCTGCTGTCTTCTTCAAAGCAGAGGTTTTCTTTGTCTTTAATAAAACAATGCAGATGCATCATAAATTTATGTAAGTATAATGAAAATTTAAGAAGTAAATTTAAATACATACAGGTACAGATGTACTCCAGCTCCCTTTGCCTGTACTGGAAGTTCTCTAGGAACTGTGCAGCCATGTTAGCACAGCATTGTGCCCAAGCTACGCTAAAAGAAGCATATGTCAGCTTCAGCACATGTTCCACGTTAACATTAGCAAACTGTTTCTGCTCTGCACCTCTACAGTCAGCCTTCTGGGTGCACTTCCTCCTGATCTCACTTCCTTTTCTGAAGGTATATGAGAAGCAAAATTGGCAGCTGGTCCTCATTTTAACTGCTCCATAATGATGGTATGTGGTATGTCAGCAGAACCAAGTTAGCTCCCGGAACTGGGTAATGTCCAAAACTATCTAGTGGAAGCTCATGCATGGTATGCTATTGCATACAGGCAACCAGTTATACCCCAATATATTCATTTTACCTTGATCTTTTTTATGTCTTGTGTGCCTTTAAAAACTGAGCTTTAGAAATAATGATCTGCACTACCACAAATGTTCTTTGAGGTGGCAAATGTTATGGGGTCTTATTTTTAGGATATTTTGTAAAGAGAGCTTGTCTGAGTGGGGCAACACCTCTCCACTAAGCTGCCTGATTCCTGATGAATTTTAGCAAGTACCATGCTGGGTAAGTTCCCGTGCAGTGCACAGAAGTTACTGCCTAGTTTGCCAAGCAGAGAGCTGTTGTCTGTGTTACATATTAATTGACCTGTACTTCCCTATTGATCTCAATTTTTAAGTCTACAAACATTACATAAAACTCATGAAAGCTAGGGAACATGCAGAACTCATAAATCTCTTTGAATTAAAGGTGATAGGTTGGAGCTGTGAAGTCCATCAGTCTAAGCCTCGAAGAGTGAAGCTCAAGCAAAATTTTTTACCATGCAGTAACACTCATTATAAGCAAATGCAGGAACAGCTACAGAAGAGTAATTTGTAATGCTGCAGCAAAATCGGATGGTTTGCCTGAGCCCTTAGTAATCTATGATCAGCAGTTGAATCCCTCTCACCTTACATGTGACATTTTGCAGAGGCGCACAGTGCTACTCGTGCCTCTCAGCCTTGTTTTGATGAGTGCCATACTGCCCTTCCACCCACTGGCAGTCTGCAACCAGGTCTTTTCTAAAAGGGTCTTAAAATATTACCAGCTTAGCTACCCAGTTATATAGAGATCATCCCAAGGTTATTCACAGCCAAATGTGTGTTTAGGATATGCTAAGCTAACCTATGCTTTGAGGCAGTAAAGGCAGTAGAGCCTTTGCTTTGAGGCAGTACAGCTTTGATGCAGTACCATCCTAAATTGCCTTTTGGCTGCTCTTAACTGCATTAACGCTCTTTCTCTGCTGCTTCTGCCCAGTGTATTCTGAAACAAATGGCAACTCTAGCTGCAAAACTGTCTTATCTGAGATTGCTGCTGTACTGCAAGTACTCTGCCATGATGCTTCACTAGTTTATCCCAGTGCAAAATTGGACAAGTAGTGCTTGCCCTAAAACAGTCTGCAGTAAGCACTCCCATAATCAGGGAAAGACATTTCCTAGAAAGTGCAGGGCTTGAGCTTTTTTTATGACATCCCAGATGAGACCACAGTCTGAACTGTGAATGTTTCTCCTTCATTCCATTTCAGAGTAAAGTACCAGTGATTTGAAATAAGCCTTTGAGGGCACAGCCCTCTACAGCAGTGGCCTGTTGCATTAGGAGGCAATTTAAGGAGTTGCTCAACTATTAGTTACTGGCTCATGGATGAAGGCTCTTAAAAGACAGCGTATTTCTAGTCCTTCAAGCTGGCTTTGCCTTGAAGAGTCTGGATTAATGAGGCAGTTAGGTGGAAGATAACAATAAGCAGAGAGGCAATAAACTAGATAATCCTAAATATCACTCAGTTGCACTTCTCCAAGTTACAGTTTTACCCATCTCAACCAGCGTCTCTGTGGCAAGACGTGTTCTTGGGACAAATGTGTTTTTTCTGCTTGTTTATGGTGTTTATCCATATTCCTACTCAAAGATATGTGGCACTGGTGTGCTTTCCTGTCAGTTCTCTGAGTATCAGGCCTTAGAATGAAGCTTTGTGCCAAACTACCAGGGTGTGGAGCACGTTACAGGCATCAGACGTGCCCTGAGTAACATTCCAAAACTATCTCCCCAGCTCGCTTAAAATCCTTTAGGATCTTCAGGGCTACTTTGGGCTAAGGCTCTGAGTAGTTTGTGAACTGTGAGGTGGAAGCAACATTTAGGCTGATAGCAGATGCCAGCAGATGGAGAAAAAGGATATGCAAAAAGGAGCATGGTCCACAGCATAGCCATATCTGCACAGTGCTATCCAAAACTCATTAGCCCTGCTGATGAGCCCTGCTTATTAGTTCATGCACATTGGCTTCCTATCACAGCCAGACTGCTTCCTGAGGCTACACGAGCATGCTGGCACATGCGCTATACCATATTGTCATACTAGTTCAGTTGACAGAAGTTCGGACAACTATATGCTCCTTCTCTCATGTGCTCTACTCTCAGTCATCTAATGAAGGTAAGTAGCGACTGAGCTGTGACTTTGATAGTGCCACGAGTGCTTGCATTTGTGAGCCGTCATCTCTTTAAAAATCTAGTCCTAGATGTCTGTATGTTTCTAGAGATGGTGGTTTGCTGATAATAACCTGGTAACTGCATAAATATTCATTTCGTCAGCACAAGATGGACAGATTCCCATAGGCACACTGGTATAGCTGTGAGTCACTCTGTCCCAGCTCACATTAATGCTCTCAGTACAGAGGTGTGAGTGTGTACATCTAGATAGTGTGACCTTCCATTGACACGTCTCTTACTGAAAGAGCCGTGGTACCATTAGTCTTGGGAGCATGAACATTTTTAGCACAGCTTCTGGAACTTCACTTTCTTTTTTTGTGTGTTTTTCTTTTTAGCCTTTTTTGTGTGTAGACTTAATTATGCTCAAGCTCCTTAATTTTTTTAGACACCACTGTCTATAGAAATATCCCAGCAGCTTTGACTTTAGCAGCCAGCTGCTCCATAACTTTCCAGTTAGGACCTATATGAAATACCTGCCTCTTTAGCTATAGTTCTGTTGTAAGAAGCAGAATAGGAGTGTGCTGTTTTTCAAAGACCAACAACCAAATAAATAAAATACATAGAGTCAAAAAGCCACATACTGGGCCACTAGATACTTGCCCATGTTTCTCACAGGCTGTCCTTCCAGTTTCCCTCTATCCCCTTCAGGCCTCTACACCTGCAGCCATAATAGCCACATTCCCACCATCTGTTTCCCCTATTCTCCTCACATCAGCTCCATGCAGCTCAGAGATGTCATTTTGCTATCCTCAAATTGAGTGTTAAAATTCCAGTTTTATTACTTGCTGCTACCAAAAGTCAAGAGTTTTGAACCATGAATAGAGTCAGTTACACATTACAATTGCATGTGAATCATAACCCTAAGTAGTTTAACACTTTTACTTTATTTTGTTTTGTTTTTGTTTTCCTTTTTCATATTCATTACTTGGCCTTTTCTATATTTTTGCCTTACATATTAAAAAAAAAGATAGTCTCAGAATTTTTAGAAAACTTTTCAAAAAAAAAAGAAAAGCACTGCTAATTTCACATCTGCAAAAAGAGATGCCAACAACATCTACCACCCACCTTTGGTCAATAAGCACTGTTACTGAAAACAAGCATGAACTGTAGAAGCTGAATAAATGAAGATGCGCTTTTGACAGGTTCATTTGGCAGTGTAGGAGGATATTCTATATTTCTAAAAATACATTCCGTTTTCACAGACATTTTGAGATGTCTCTGTAAGTTCTCTTAGAGAAGATGGCCCAGAGCCCATATGGTACAAGTCAATCTGACAGATGTTATATAATAATCTTCCTTGATTAAACTAGTACAAGACATTCTCTTCTCACCAACCAAACAAGAAACAAGAAAAAAAATCCTGAAATAAAACACTGCCAACTGGGCAAAAATGATGGAGCTAGAGACCTTGTTATAAAAAATGCTATGGTATTCCTTTGGGAAAATTTTGGACTTCTATGTCATGGGACAGATGAGGTAAAATGACAAACAAGATTTACTGGTTCCAGAGTTTATATCTATGCTATTCATTTGAGGGCAAAAATAGAGATATAGAACAATATACATTGAAATGATTCTTTAAAGGGAAAGCAATGGGGAGAGAGAACATATTATTTATTATAAATACCAACACTGACAATAATGTAATTATTTGCACAGAAACATTGATGACAACTCATTTATAGAGGCAATTTGCATAATATTTTGTAGAAAAATAAATGGACTTCAATGGTATTTTATATCAGACATTATAAGATTACTTTTGAATAGGATTATGCAGTTCCTTTTGGACTACACACATACACGCTGAGGGACATATTGGAACATTTTCCCCAAAGAGTCTACTGGATTGTCCCTAGGCATGTAGCATCTTCTAGGACTTGTTGCAACATTTTAAACACTTAGGTGTATATTATATTTGCAACATGTATTTTGTGTGTGTGGAGCTCCACTATATTTCGATATGACTTGGAGCTGATTTTGCAAGCCTACTTTTTGTTATTTTACTTATGTTAGTACTCAGATAGACATGATTATAGCTCATTACACACGTGAATAAATCTTTACGGAATTGGATCTTTGGTCTGGATCCAATAAGTCTAAAATCAATGAATATTTATACCACAATGCTTTTGTGGATCTAGCCCTTGGTTACTTTTTAGGATTTTTTTTTCAGTTTAGGATTCAGTTAGGATTTCTCTTCAGTTAAAAATACTGAAAAAATGATTCCTTTTCACAGAATCACATAACCATTGAGGTTGGAAAGGACCTTTAAAAATCATAAAGTCCCACACCCCTGCTCAAACAGAATCTCCTTGAGCAGGCTGTCCAAAACCCTGTCCAGATTAATTTTGTTGTCCATGACGCCCTTCTCTGCAGCACTGCTTTCCAGCAGTGGAGCCCCCAACCTGTACTAGTGTATGGGGGCTCTTCCTCTCCAGGTGCAGGACTTCTCTTTTTTGAATTTCATGAGGTTCTGACTGCTCCTCGTGCTCTTCTTGGTCTTCCTTTTTACCTTTGAGTTTTGTTAGAAGCATCTTGTTCATCTGTGAAAGTCTCCATCTTTTTTTAGCTTCCTGCTCATTATGATGGACCATTCTTAAACTTGGATATAATCCCTAGGGCCCTATCATATGAGATGCTTCTGAGCAGGTTGCTGAAGAGGCCGAAGTCTTCTCTTCTGAAGTCCAAGACTGTAATCTAGTTTTTTGCCCTGCTCCCTCCTTGTTGGGTCCTGAATTTCACCATCCCATGGGCACTTCAGTCCAAGTAGTCTCCAACCTTCAAATCGGCAACCAGCTTTTCCATGCTTGTAAGCACAGGGTCCAGCAGAAAGCACCTCTCCTCATTAGCTCCTCTGTCACGTGTATCAGAAATTTGTCATACGTAGCATGTTTGGATGCAAAGGCATGTAAATACACAGAAAGACTCCCTTTCATTTTATTGGTCTCAGGATCCTTTCCTAAGTCTCAACTAAAACGATGATCTTGTGTTCATGTTATTGTACCAAACTCCTGGGAATAATCACGAGTCTCTATTTATGATAAAATAAACATATTAAAAGTTTACAAACTGGGTGTGTGTTTACTTTCCTTGGCTCACATATTGTGCTCTCAGTATTGTTCACATGTGTAAACAACATGGCAAATAAAAATTGCCTAAGTGGCTTCCCTGTTGTCTGAAACAGCTGTTCAATGTGGCAGTTACTTTGTCTTGAAAAACAAATATTAACCCCTTGAAACAGCATATTCTCTTTCAAGTGAGCATTACACTAGACTATTGTAGTAATTATTTTTTACATTGATTTGAAAGTAAGCCTCTGTTCATGAAAGGAATGCTATACTCACATTAATTTACCAAAATAAAACATAGCCCTAAAGTAAAACATTCAGGGGTGTGCACTCATATGCTTAATATTAAGCATATATTTTAGTATCTTGATAAAAATTCTAATGCATCAAGCTCTCATGCCTAGATGATTATGCATTTCTTATGAACAGATGAATATTTATTTAATTCTCTGTTTTTACGCTCAATATTTAAAACCTTGAAGTATGCTTTGGAATTTTTTTGTCTGTTGTTTTTTTTTTCATTCAAATGCAAGAGTGAGGTAGGCTTTCATTTATGGAAAGAGAGAGAGTCACATGTTATCTGGCAATTCCAGGACACTGGATTTAAAATAAACACCAGCTACTATGGGACTTATGATAAAAATATGGATTTGCAGAAGTGGAGAAGGGTGCCACTGCTAACATGCAGACAAGGAGAGAAACAATTGTACAGATACTCAAATATGTATGTGTGATTAGGGTATGCACAACACACCGGGTGCACTGATAAGGGACAACTTCCCTGATAAATCCGAATGCCTCCGGATACACTCTAAATCAGTATCTACTTGCACTTACTGCACTGTTTGAGGATATAGAGTAGTGGAGAATGCAGATAGTATGTATGTTAGAACCAGTAGAAAACAACAGAGAAAAACAAGATTGAAGAAGTCTTATCCAGTATCACTCATCTTAAAAATTAACCTGTGCATTCTTCATACTAATTCTATGGTAAGACTGAGTATCCGTCCATTTTTCACATACCAGTTTAGACAGGGACCTCAGAACCTCAGAACCAGTAGTAGTTTTTATCTAAATAGGAATTTCAGAGTTGAAGTCGCTGAAAATTAAACATCTTTCCAGAAAGAGATGATTAAACAGATGTTAATGGATACATATTTGGTGATAGTCTAGTGTATACTGTAGGTACTATGACTCCTATGTCTTATTCCAAGCAATCTGGAAAACCTCAAGTACTTTAGAACAAGTAGCATAATCATTAAAATATTAGAAGGATTAACTAGCACAGTTGAGCAAGGTCTTGCTTGTGATATGGAGGGTGTGGTAGATATATTTAAACAGGCACTCCTTAAAAACAGTCCCAATTGTAATTGTAGTGAACAAACAGGCTTGACTCACCATGTTTGTCCAACTTTTAAAAGTTATGTCAATAGTAGCATGCATGTTGTACCTGATTTTGTCAGAAGAACTAATAAATAGGCATCATCAGTATTACTTTCCTTAGTTATTGTTGCCTTCAAAAATCTTTCCATCAACTTAAAAAGGTCAGATCAAGTACAGTAAGAGAAATATATAAACAAAGCTCCTGTATTTTCAAAAAGCTGCTAGAGGTGATCCAAGTAGCGACCAATGGCTGAACTTAATCTTGCCTATGTAAGGCTTCTGCCTTTTCTGCCACAGGCTTAAAACAGATGAGGAAAAGGTTATCATCTACATGCTCGCTGCTCTGTGTAGGCTCTGGGAGCAGCAAGGACACAACCAGGTGGCGTCCAGGAACAGCTTTTGGTTTCCCACATGGAAAAGCAACCTGCACCAATCTGCTCTGTGACTAATGCTAGGAAGTGATATTGCTGTGCTTCTTGCGTGCCGGAGCTATAAACAGGAGGAGTCCGTCTGTCTGTAAGAAAGAGGATCTTCAAAAGAGTACACATGTGGCTCGTACACAGCACGTTCTCTGTCCTGTTTTCTGTCAAGAGTGTTAGATTGCTGTTCTTCCCAAATCTCTCCCTGGCAACGTATGATTTTAATTTTAATGAGCATGGCCTAGCTTTCTTCCTAAAGAAGGGCTGTGTGCTGTCATACATGTTTGAACAAAACCTAGTGTTGGGGCCTCATTGATTTGCCCTCTATTTTGTACCATACCGTGTATCTGTGGTGTATGTAAATAAAACAAGCAATAATAAACATAAACAAGTAAAACCATATTGACATAAGCGTACCAGTATTTCATATTAGTCATGATATTAATAATGCTACAAACAACATAATCCATCAATATTCAACTCCCAATTTGCTATTTTAAGGTTACTATTATAGATAGACTGCATTGTGTACCTATTAGAGAAGAAATTTATGTTAATGAGTAGGGAACTGTAGACAGAGAACTGATGGAACCATACAGTGATCAGAATATATCATCTGAAAGTTTTGATTATGAGAAAAATCTTGTTGGATGTGTCATTTTACCCAGAAATCCATTTTTTGTTGTTTTGTTTTTTTTTTAATGCATTTTAATGCGTTAAAATATCAGTATTTTATAATATCAGACAGTAAAATAATTTTTGTTTGTATATATGATTTCTCAAATCCAAAACATATTTAAAAATAATTATCTTCTATGTAGCAGAGATGACTCCCCTGCCTCGACCCTCTCCTCGTGTAAGCAGCAAAAACTGTGATCAGAATCTTTGGAAAATTGCCAAGGACAGGCTGGAGCATACATCATTTCACTGCTTTGGAACAACTTCACTGCATGTTATTTCTAGACCCATTGTCTGCATCCCTTTGTAGTTTTGGCTGGAGAAGTTGTCTTCACTTCCCCTTGTAGCAGTGCTACCGCTTAGCGCTGTTGACACCATGGAGAGTGCTGCTGCTGTGCGAGGATGGCTGTGCCGGATGTTGCTGAGAGGCACTTGTGAGGAAGAACCCTGGACAGACGCTGTCCCAGATTCGCCTTTTCCAGAATAAAAACCCTCAGTGTGTACAAACTATTTTCAGCAGCTAGTTACGTGGCCAGACTAAGGGAAATAGGCAGTATACTCAGACGGATTTCTCAAGAAGGATTGTTTCCCTTCTAAATTACAGCGACTTATAATCACTTATTTTAAAGTTTAATATATTGATAAGTTGCTTCTGTTTGTTTTCACCTTTCACACAAGAATGATGGCCTCCCCTGTGCTCTGATTTTGAGGAACAGGACAAGACAAAGGACAACATTTTGACAGAGCCTTAAAGATTTCAGACTGAAAGAAGATTTCAGAAAGTGAAAAGCAAATAAACTCTTGAGTCCCAGTGAGCTATTTCTTACAGCTCTGCACTGTCTGAACATACTATAAACAAACAGGAATGACTTACAACATCTCCAGCTAAAAGGGGAAGTACTGTTATCCCCAAAGGAAGGAATGCAGAGAGCGGTTGCAACGACATGCCCAGAACAACTGGGTAGAACGAAATGTGAAACTAAGACGTGGCAGCGCTGCCCTTGCACAGGCAGGTACTTGTCACCAGAGTGTCAGTGGCTAGAGTGCAATCAGATGTTCACTGAGAACCAAAGTGAATTATTTTGGATCTTCGGCCATAAAAGCACAGAACTTTTGGACCCAGGCACCCAAAAGAGCAAGAACTCCTTTTAAAAATAAAGATTCTCATCAGGCAGTTAAAAAACAAGCAAAATTGGATATCAATGGTAAGTCACCTGTGTCATATATCCCACAACAGATGTTTCACAATGGTGAAAAGAAGGGAAATCTTCTGACACTTTGTGAGGTTTGCAAGTTTTTACCATGCTTTAAAAAAGAAAAAGAAAAAAAAGATTTGTAATTTTTAAGAGCTTTTCCTGATCTACATAAAGTACAATTAGAAGGCCAAAGTCTCTATTTGCCTTGTTTAAGTTTAATATAGATATCCAGCAAAGTGGAGCAAGGTGGTGGTTTTATGATTTAATGTAGTTACTCTTCAAGAAAAAAAAAAGGAACAAGAAATAAAAAAAAAGAAAAAAAAGAAAAGGGAAAGGTTCTTTTTTTCTTTTGTTTCTTATCTTAAGGGGGTCAAGTTTAAGCAGTCTTAAATTAAGGCTAATGGATGTAAGGGAGGAGGACTCAAGAGCTCAGGAGGACTCAATTTTTGGGTAGAGAGATCTTAAAGTTCTTATATGTAGAAATATGTGGACTGATGTGAAAAAAAATGGATAGTAACACTAAACATACCTAATTCTGCTTTGTCTCAAGGCTTCCCTAAATAGAATTTCTTCCAGGGTTCTGCAAAAAGTATTTGGTTTGCTATACTGATTATCTTTTAAAGTAAAATGTATAGAGGTCTATGGGGATTAGAATGTGAAAGAAACAAAACTATCGCTCATCTTTACATAATTCAGTCTTAGAACTTCAGTCCAAGTCAGAACTTAGAATTTATTTTTCATAATTACCTTAAGTTTTCACAAATTGTTCCTGAGAATGTCTGTCACATGTCATTTCTCCCCATTTCCCTATTTGCGAAAGAACTGCCTCTGAGTTCTTCACTGTGGCACTGATTTGGATAGCAGTTATTTTCCTCACAAGTTTCTGAAATGGAATTTGGTCCTAATTCAGTGTCAGACTGTACATTTTCTCTTGTGAGGCCTAAATCTAATTGGAGTGCATGCAGTTCAGCCTGTGGAAATGATTAGAATTTGATTTCTTGAAACAAAACCAGAGATATAAATAATCTGGGCAGAGGAAAACAGAGTAGCTCAAGTTTATCACCACCACTGACTCAGCTCTGGGTGAGACCATAAGGGAAAGTACAACAATAGCCTTCCGTGTAGAGATCACTGAATCGTCCTTAAACAAGGACATTTCTGTAGTAATACCAGGTTTTTGGATGTACCATCTTGAGCCTGATTTATTCACATGGCTGTACAGCTAAGCTAACAAGCATGCCCAAGCTAATGAGTACAAAAAGGACATTGAGGTACTGGAGCAAGTCCAATGGAGAGCTACTAGAATAATTAGGGGCTGGAGCACATGGCATGGTTGAGAGAACTGAGCTTAAGCTGATAAGGCTCAGGGAAGAGCTTTTTTGTCTACAACTAGAAGCTGATTCTTCTTGGAGGCACTCAGTGGAAGGATTAGAAACAATGGACACAAGCTGGAAAAGGGGAAATTCTGACCAAGGGAAATTAGTACCATGATGGGGTCAAACCAAATGCAATACATTGCCACAAAGACTATGGACTCTCCATCCTTGCAGATATTCAAAGTTCAACTGGACAAACCTGAGTAATCTGCTTTAAATGTCCCTTTGTTTTTTGAAAATGAGGTTGAATTAAAACAGTGTCTGGAAGTCTTGTCCAACATACATGATCCTGAGACTCCCCAACCTCATTGTGTAGCAGGATGAACATGCTGATCCGTCTTCAGGTCCTGAACTGCCTTGAGTACCTGCCTCTCTTTCTTAACCTAATTTGCCTTTCACTGAAAAGTGCTTTTCATTGGAGTGGTTACCTTCCAAAGACATCAGTTAGCAGGAGTGTACATTTGGGGGTTTGCAACTTTCTAAATGATCAATACTTTCTATGCTATTGAAGCAGAGAAATAATGTGATCAGAAGCTGTATGCAAATATGTCTATAGTGCCTGTGCACCTTGCAAATATAACATGGGAACTGAACAGTTCAGGAGGATAGGGCAGGAAAAGAAGACAGAACTTGATGGGTCAGCATTAAACTCAAGAGATGAGGACAGACAAACAGAACAGGTATTTCCTCTCTTAAAAGTGGGGAACTGACCAACAGTGAGCACTCCAAGTGTAGACTTGGTGGCCACAGAATGATACTTTCTGGTTGATGCAGACCTCACAGCCATCTAGTAAGTATCCAAAAAGGAAGCTCACCTATCTGTGTGACTATGAAGACCCTGACATAATGAAGCCCTCATTTTGGTCACTAGTAATGTGATTCCTTTCACTTGCGTGAAAAAGTAGGTGGCTGCATCTGAATTAGTTATCCAGACTCTTTAGACTCAATGAAGGGAAACAACCTCTTGTAGGGCATGACTGTTTGGGATATCTGTTTTAGAACAAGAAGAATCATGCACTGGAATTGCTATTTTCTCTCCATTCATTATAATAGAGTTTAATGAAGTTGTAGATAGATTAGATGATAGAGATTTTTAAGCCTAGAACTGAAACCAGTAGTGTGCATAATCACTGTCTACTGCAACTTGTGTTGTGGAACTAACCCTCAGATGAGCAAAGCAAAGTGCTGCTGAAAAGGCCCTTTGGAATGAAGCAGAGGGAAAGACCTCTTTTATACCCTTTCTGCATTCTTAAAATTTGTAGGGATCACTCAGGACCTATTCTTAACATGTTTAGCCTGCTGGGCATTTGACTTTATGTTGCCCTCAATGAGCTATAAACCTGCTGCAAGGAAAGAACTACCAATAGTATGGTCATACATACAAACAAAAAGTAAAAAGATTTAAATATTTTCATTTTTTAAAAAGATTTGGAGGATTACATTACATGACATCATAGTATTTTAGCTTGTCTAACATTGCAGAGAGACTGCTCCGGGAAAAAATCTTTTATTCTCTAAGTCTTATTCAATTAGAATAAGCCAAGCCCTGGAATTACCAAAACTGTCCTTTAAAGATCACTTTCTCTCCCTTAGTAGCTTATGCTGTTATGGAAGAATTGCACATTCTGTATTTCCAAACACAAAAATATCTGAAAAAAACTTACTTAAACTTACTATTTCTGGGTAACAATCTCTTTATGAAATTTCTCTGCAAAACATCTTTTCACCTCTACCTTGCCTACTTTATATGCTCCGAGTTCAGGCATTATTTTTTAAAAAGTGTGATTCAAAAGCAGCATTAATATTAAAATATTCAGTTATAGGAATAGACATTTGTTTTTTCCCAAACCACCTCTATCATTCTCCAAAGGCAGAATGAGCATTTCTGAGAATGAAATGCTGCTATGGTGTGATCAAGGATATTCAAGAGGATCACAGGAAAATGTTTCATTAGAAGGAAAAATGAATGATGAAAAGATTCCTCTTTCCATCGTTTCCCCCAGAAAAAAAAAGACTGTTTTCAGTGATGAGAAGATACAGTAATTCTTTTTTTTGTTCCTTTATTGTGATAGGTTTCTCTTTATCTCCCTCAAATCTAACTCTTTTTGTGCCATGCCCCTGTATGCCTGCTACCATGCTCTGTAATTTGCCTACAGAGAAATACTTTTCAAGTCAATCAATAAGGTTTAAATGCTGTTATGAATTCAGGTTGATCTCCATTTTAAGACCCATTTGCCTTACTCCAATCACAAAAGGAAAAATGAGAATTTTCATTTTAGCAACAGTTCAAACTTTTCCTTCTGCTCTGGACTCCTCAAGAAGTGGGGAGTCTCCTAGACCATGCGTTCGCAGTCCCATCTTTTTAGACACATCTGATTCAGTACAGGTATAGCAGAACACCTGCAGTCTAACAAATATGAGCTGATGTCTAAATTAGATACAGTTTCAAGTAATTCAGAAACTACTTCCCAGCTCTACTGGTAGAGCAAGAATGCAAAAAATATTCCTTTAAAACAGAGTCGTAAATACTACTGTTCCTCCTTGCCCCTTAAGTTTTTGACAACTAAAGGTGCTGCTCAAATCTATAAAAAGAATGAAACCAAGTCTGTAAAAAGAATAAAATAAGAATTTCAAAGCTATTTAGATCTTAAGACGAGGGGGATCTAAGTGATCCTGTGACCTTGTAGATTTTCCTAGTGTCTCACTGTAGATGATCCAGAAGATCCAGCAAATCTAGGTCTAGAAAACCAACTTGCCTATTAAGCAATAATAGTATTCAGATGATTGTGTGATTAAAATTTCATTATTGCTTGCTTTATTTCTCATTAAGGCCATATTTTCATTCAACATTTATGTAAGCTACAAACCTACCTGTAGACAGAATATGATTGAGTAAGCATGTCTTCTGGATTACTTCTTATATAGAGAGAAGATGATAGCAATAAGAAGAGGTAGTAGTTCCATGGTTTAGGGTATTAAAGATTTTTGAACTGAGTGGCTCATTAAAGGATACTAAATTTTTTTCTCATTAGATGACAAATATTTTCAAAAACAACTTAGCAGAAATCAAATAGTATCTTTATTGCATTTTAAAATTGCCTATGTGTTTATTTATCATATTTCCATCCATGTTCTTTACCTAGTAGCTCTTCTCAGTTACTACTATCCTCATTTAATCTTTGGACCAGCTGATCTGCTACCTCACCTAAGTTACAGAACTGCTGAACATTTTCTCCAAGCTGGTAGTCTGAAATACAGAATTAGAAATAGATCTTGCGTGTTATTCTATTACTAAAAAAACTTGCTGTCAGTTGGACAGCTCTGAACTACAAATCTGAAGCATAAATAAAATTCAAACACCCCCATCTCCTCTTTATTTCAAAATCTCTCACACACACATCATCTTGACCTTACTAACATTATGAAATAACTGTTGTGGAGCTGGGCTTATAGAGTGGGGGTTCTATAGTATGAGATTAATGAGCTGGATGGGATCCCTTATATTTGAGAGGCAGAAGGAAGTTCTGTGGGGAGGTGTGAAGTCTACTCATGTCAGTCAAAATGTGTTGTGTGGGCACTGAGGTGCCTTTAAGAGTTCCGTCATCTGACATTTTCTTGCTTTCAAGAGTTTTTTCTGCCTGGATGTCATACTTACCCATCATTAATTGATTCTATAGAAAGTCGTTATTTATGGGACTATTAGCAGTGAGTAGGGAAGACTCAAAGGGAGGCTGGTAATACTAGTCATAGATTCTGATGCCACAGGAAGATAAATTCAGCAGTGAAGTGGGCAAACCTAGTCTGGATTTAGAGCAGAAATTTTCCTTTAGTCATCATTTGGACACAGTATAATCACTGACTGCTACCTGGCAGTGTAGCTTAAGAGGAAGTAGCTCTGCTCAAATTCCATCATGATCATCTGGAAGAATGCACGGTTCACCTACTAAAGCATTTTTGGTGTCTGTTTTCTTAGAGTCTTGAATGTCAACTGTGCATCAGCATAAAGTTCGCAACACTTCAGAGTCAGTGTGGGCCCAGGAAGGAGATGTGTGTATGTCAGCAGCATGACTGTGTGGGTCTATTGATAAGTCAGTTTATTCTTTCTGGGTAGAATTTCATTTGGAATTTTTTAGTTTGTCTTGTTTTAATTGCTAAACACTGATGCAGCTTTTTTTTTAGGTATTTTATAAATTCAACATAAAGAAACAACAAGCACAAAGCCACATAATTCAAGGAAGTCTGGCACCACTGTAATAGGCACATTCCTCATCCCTCATCTCTCAACTTTCACCTTTCCTTTCATTCCAGAAAGGAATATCATAGCCCAATGTGTATTTGAAATTAAAACACAACCAGGATCAACACAACAACAACACAATCAAATTAATTTAGCCTTGATAGTCTTTTATTTAACTGCTAAAATAGGAAAACTCAAGAACTTTTGTGATTTTGTGCATTTTAATTCACTGTCTGCAGATAGATAAGTTTTGAATGCTTTGATAAAGCCTTATATTTACCTCTGCTTCTTTTTTCCAGTGAGTACAGACCTCAACTATGCTCACCTTATAATACTAGCTTGTTATTTTATTACACTGCCAGCAAATGCTTTAGTTGAGGAAGCATAATGATTTCCCTTTATATTCAGTTTGTCTTAAACTCTGAAAAATTCAACTCTTGGCTGGAGTATTGCTTGCTTTCTACCCAAAAGGAATTTAAATATGTCTGATCATAAATGTCTTTCAGAGTGTGAGCGTGGGAAAAAAGACAGACATTTCTCATTATAAAAAAAAGGCTTTGGTGTTATTTTGAACATTTGTACAGCTCTAATGGAGAGATATTAAAAGCTGAAAATGAGTGAAAATTTGTTTTGATTTGCTTGAGCTTTGGCTTTGGAAGACAGGACTCTGTGCTTGGTCAAAGTTATTTTTTTCTCTTTTTTTTTCTTCTGTGTCCGTGACATAGCATGCAGTGATGCTTTTATGGCTAATATGCTAAAGAGCCAGGGGCTGGTGGAGCATTTCTGAGCATTTTCCTCTGGAGCTAACAATAAAAATCTGCAAAACGGAAAAAGGCATTTCAACAAAAGTAGTTTGCCCTTCTCAGAAAATGTTCGTTTAAATAAAACCAAATCCAAGTGCAATCATTTTGATTCTTGAATTAAAAAAGAGGTTTATTTTTGTTACTCTTGTTGGCAAACATCTGAAGAACTCTTAAGGAAAAAAAAAGCACAAACACAAAACATAAAGAGTCTTCTGTCCTAATTGTAACGTTTCAGGAATCCAAGAAAAAGTGCTGTTACAATCAATTCTTTCTGCTAACTGAAGGTGTGTACAGTTAGATCTAGGTATTATTTAGGACCATGAGTTTGGTGTAATTAGAGATCTATCTATCTATCTCATGGAAATTTCCTTCTGGCAGCTGAGATGCAGAAAACACCAGAGCAGGAAATTCTAAAGCATTTCAGGAAAATTCTTTCAGGATCAAATAATTACAGGGAATGCCTAACAGTATGCAATTTCAGATTAGGTATTGGTTGTATAGCTCTTATTTCTACTGAATTTATTGAGATGTTTGCCTTGCAAAAAAAAATCGGACATGAAAATTTAGGTATAACAGGTTAACTTGGTATATGTAAATTCATTTTAGTCTAAATAGGCTAGAGTTTATTAGTAGAAGACAGTATAAGATATGAAAACTTGGGTCAGAATGTATCAACTGGGAAAACAGAATTGGTCTGATACCTAGAATTTTACTATGTCAGCTGCAAAGTAATCCTAATAATATGATAACATAATTTTGAATTTTTTGATAAGTGCTGATTTCAGGTTACTGTAGTTCGATGTCACTAATTTGCACTGTCAAGTCAGGTTGGGGCATTGTAAATGATATGAAAAAAAAGATAAGATATATGCAGACATAAATATAGATAGACTAGCAAAGTATAAGTGTATTGAAGAGAAGCAATCATATTTGGAGGGGTTAGCTTACTATATTGATGTTGGTCTACCCTTTTAAATCAAATGCAGGAACAACGTTTTGGGCATGAAAATGTCACCAGATTTATGTGAATGATTTTATGGGGGATAACTCTTGATACTAGCAGTATCAACCAACATTACCACCCTTTCTCTGAAGTAAACCTGAGAAATAGTAATTATTTCAGTGATATTTATAGACTATTTAGGAAGAAGCAAGAAATGTTGAATTTTATTGATTCCTGTTTAAAATGGTGCACAAGTAAAAGCTTTTTAAAATTAAAAGAAAATAAAAAAATCCTTGGCTTCTAGCCACTCTTAGACTGTGAAATGCAATTTCTTTGGCTTTGTTTTATGCAATAAAATTCCGCAAGTGAGATAGATCTGACTATATGATGATATCATTATATCATTTTCCATCCCATTTGGAAGGCAATTTTAACATTTATTTCACTTTAAATATACACACACACACACACACACACACACAGATTTTCATTGATAAAAAACATGTTGTTGATAATATGTTGAAGCAAAAGGAGTTCAATGTAGAACTTTGCTAAAACCTTTTTTATCATGTAATCATGTATAGTGTTATACTAGTCAATTGCTACTCTTTTCTTAGTCTCATAACATTTTTTTTCCATAATATATTAGTTTATTGCACTTATCTATTTGCCTTGTTTTCAAACCCAGCCACACTATTTAGTACCACTGCTTATTTCTTTATCTTTAAATAGAGATGACTGGCTAATAATGAGAGAGTTATTTTGCTTCCCTGAGTCATGGTATCTCTTATTTCACTAAAAGAATGTTTGACAGATAGTGATATGTCTCTCTTCATTTCAACCTAAACAAACTATTAATAATTTCTCTGAAAGAACTCTGCTTCTTATTTTTAGATAAAGTTACTTAGCGTTCAGCACTCTAAGAGCTCTTTCCAACTCTCACCTACAGGCAGCTCAGTGCATGAAGAGTTCATTCATTTTTTTTGAAGTAGCACTTCTGGAAGAACACCTGGGAAGGGGGACAGAGATTTTCAAGGTGACACGAAAGTTCAAAACAATGCAAAGTGATACACCTTTTGAAATTTCAGAGCTTGTTTCATCCTGCATGGTAGCATTGTTTTAATTACTCCATGTACCATGTCAACTGCTGGAGGTTTAATCTTCCCAATCACGTACAAAGCATACTCATTAATCTTCAGAATGATTCTGTCATCAATTAAAGAACTACACTTCGAGAATCACTAGCACCACAGGGTTTATGGATATGAAATGAAATTAGGTCCCACAGCAAAACTAGACATGAGCATTCACTGGAATTCCAAAACTCCTCTCATCTATTTTAAAAATGCGCAGCTGCTTTATGAATTTTTAATTTATTTCCTTTTATTTCAGGCTTTATTATTGTTCTGACATTAGGCAAGATACTATACAAATAGCAATGGATTACTATAATCCACTCAGCTTATCTTTAATTAGTACATTTTGGAGATGGGAGGTTTTCCAAATAAACCTGCCCATTGCAGACATGGTGAAACTCACATTTACTGCACTGACACAAAGGAAAGAAAACTACAAATTTCCCCAAACCATATAAAAAAGCAACTTAAAGGTCATGATAAATTATTAGACCTCAGTCTTTCAGGTAAAATGTACCCTTTGGCCTGAGCTGAATGCAAATATTTTTCTTGGGATCCTTTATGTTTGTATCTCTGTGTGATTATCAGTGTGAATGAAGGCTAAAATGTACATTATTGCTGAGTAGTTACAAGCGTGAAGATTACTTGAGGAAAAGACTTCCTTCAGTGTTAATTACCTGAAAGTAAGTGGGGATTGAAATAGGATTGTGACTAAAACCATTTCAGGAGGTGCAAGGTTCCAAGTTACGCTTGCAGAAACGCGTCACACATTTTGCTACTTATTGCTATCACCTACTTGCCTCTAGTAAAGAAAGGAGCAAAGTCTATTCAGCATGGAGAACAAGATTCTTTGATGCTACCACTGGGAACAACACAGGCAGACAAAATTTCCTAATAATACAGTAAAATCCAAAGAACCTACAACAGGTGTTTTCATATACACTTGTGCCTTTTGTCTGGAGCTGCTCTGTACTGTGGATTAAAGACTATTAAAGACTATATTCCCACATACTTAGTTTTGCCATACTTAGCCACCTACATAACAATTTGCAATTAAAAGGTCTATCTCCTGCTGAATTTGGGGGTGGGGGGAATTAAAATAAGAAGGGTCCATCAAAATGGGATTTAAGGGAAATTATTGTTTCCTGGATTTCCTGGGTATTAAGTTGCGTTGTTCCTTCACATGTCTTCTGTATGCATGGTGACCTGCAAGTATTGTGCTTCATCAGGAAATGAGAAGGAGCTTTATCACCTCTTCCCTTCAAACTGCAAAGTCTGAAAGATGACCAGCAGAGCACTCTCATAGCAAGTCCCCCAACACATTCTAGGCCACACTATATTTGAACTTTTCCTTGAAAAGGTAAATAAAAGGTCATAGATCTCAAGTGGATTTTGCTCTCAATTGGAGAATGCATATTCTTATTATATTGCTGTCTAGAACACTATTCCCACTGTTGTCTCCTTACCTGGATTCAGAAAAAGAACTGAATTTCTATTATGGATTTTGCCACCTGTTTCAGATGTTAATGACTGTATTAGCTCCTGAATCAATATAGTAGTTATTATCTGTGTATAAAATAAAGGCAGAAACAACAAAAAAAGCAGGTAGGTTGGTAACAATTTCAAGAGGCCATCATGAAGCATAACAGGATATTACTGAAATTTCTGAATTCATTGCTAACTTGAATTCATATTCAGGGACAACAAGTAGAATCCTCTCTTATAAAAAAACAGCCCCTAGAACTGAGAGCAGTTGCTGTAAACTAGGCATTTCTCTTCACTTCTCACAGTTCCACACAGAGCTGGTGGAAAGTGACATTGAAATAGGGTTTAACAAATGAACCTGGTACTTCCATCTGCATGAGATAACTGGTGACATGATTAGTTCTGCTTTTGAGCTCTGGTGAGGACTAACCATAGGTCGACAGCATTATTTAGAAGACAAGCTACACATCGTGTAACGCTAATTGCAGTCTAGGAAGATATTTCCAAGATGTCAGTGGGACTTACCTTTAAAAATCTTTATGATTTTTGCCAAGAGGATATCTAAACCCCTTTTGCCTCTTTTTTTTTCAGTTTTCCTGTAGCTGGCTTGAGCTACCACATATTCATAAGACAGATCTGAACAGAGGTTTTGCACTGAATTTGCAGATTATGATTGATCATTTGCTCTTTACAGTTAAATTTGCCAAGGATTTATGCTAGTATGTATACAACACAATACACAATAATTATTTCACTAAGCAGAGCACTAGATATATTGGCATGGATTCTCAGCGCCCATATTCATTGTTTTATTTTACTCTATTAATCACAGGCACTACAAAACAGTGTTACTGTCTACTAACTCTGTTTTTTTTTAATAAAAAGCTTCTCTCTTTTAAAACCTAGTATTGTAAAACATGTTAAAATAGTTATTTATGAGAACTTTTCTGATTTTTTTTTTAAATTAAGGCTTTTTTTTTTGAGATACCTAAAGCAGCACATCAAAGATTTCACTAATGAAAATCATTTTCCTGTACTGAACTCAGGAAAACAGCCAAACGGAATTTTACCAAATTCACCTTTGCATTCACCTTTGAGATAAGAAATGACAGCACAAAAGAATATTTTTCTTCCCCCAAAACTGTAAGCCCTTAACTTTATGGATTTTAATGAAGATGTCACATCAACCATTGCATGTTTTAATTGACAATCTACTTAACGAAGCCTGAAGCCAGAGAACAAAGACAGAACATTCAGCTGAAGAAGGGGCCCTAATGATTTTCAGTGTTGCAATCCTCAAGTGAAGCTGTGACTCAGGAGAGGGATGACCTTTGCTCCGTGGAAAAAAAGAGCCCTCAAAAGCAGTTTGATGATTTGAGAAATAGTGATAAAAATTATGACCTCTTGAAGCAGACAAAGACACTTTCTATTAACAGCACATTAGTTCTGGTAACACGGGTTGCGGTAGAAACTTGTCTAATTACAAGTAAATGACTTCCTCCCCTAAAATCTTAAGTTAGACTAGCAAGCTAAAAATGACAAGACTGAATTTGGGAATGGTAAGCAAGAAGATTATATTTGATTGACTATGATTCTAATAGTTGTGAATCATTTTATTACTTGTGTCTAGTAATGGTAAATGTGGTTTGAAGGACTAGAAATCTCATTTCCGTTTGAGCACATGAGACGAGCTAATCCAAAATATTGTTTCTTGGATGGGACATCCTGCTTACTTTTGTGGTTATTTATGTCATACTTGTGATCAATGGCAATGATTTCTAATAGAAGAAAATGAGTATTTTCAATATCTTCTCTGTTTCTTTATTTAGGAGATATGGATTGAATAATACAAAGGAAAAGATGAATATTGAAATACATAGAGATAAAAGAAGAAAGTGAAAGAAAAACAAGGAAATGAAGGAAAAAAGTATAGATCTACAGGAAGCAAAAAAATCAATGGAAAGAGAAAAGAATACCCAGAGAGAAAAAGAAGAGTTTGAGATAGCAAAAAGAAGGAAACTCATGAAAAAAGTGAGAATAAGGAGAGTATTCATATTGTATAATGCATCTTCAATATGAAATGATGCATTTGCAGCAGCTGAATGGTGAAGAAATTTGTATTTCCTGAACAGCGTTATTTCCATAACAGATTTGCCTTCCTCCTACATAAAACAAAAGACCTGCATTTTATGAATGCCCAACACAATATGTTATAAAATAACAACTTAATTTCATGCTGATTAACCCACTCAAACAACTGGTATCTCTTTTGTGCAGGTTTTTCAGCAATCCTCTAGTGTAGGGCTTGGGATGTGATACTTAACTACTTATTCAAAATACAGTGAAGTTCAATATATGGCTCAGGACATTCAAGTATTGAAAATAGTGGGCCAGCTAGGATACACTGGTGCATTCAGAAGACACAGCAGTTTTGCCAAGTTGTTCAAGCTAGGCATTTGGTCTATAGAAAGGAATAAAGTTGTTTGCTGGCAGTACATATTTTCATGTTGTTTTGAAAATGGTGGGTCTGGGGTTTTCTTAGTATAATTGTGTGTTATATGAGAGCAGCATGGTTTCTCCCAAAGTAGAGCTTTTAAAATTAATTTTGAAAGATTTACATAAATTCTCTGAGGGCAAATCATTTTAATTTGAAGAAAGAAACCTATCCAGCTGTGCTGCAGATTTTAATTTTTCCAGGGGCAGTAAACAAAACAGACCCCTAACAAAGTTGCAAAACTAACACTGTAAAGAAATACCATTTCTGAGCACTCTGATAAGGCTCCTGTCTCTATTATTTAAGGCTGAAATCTTACAAGCCATGATAACTTCAGTTGTGCTTGCTCAAAAGTAGGAGGGACTTGCCTGCAGAGTGGGAAAATCATTGATTCTGGAGAGCTTGATAAACAAATGCCTCTATAGGTAATTGTGAAAATTTAATATACATGACAGTTCTAAACATTTACAGTAACTAGTGCTGTGGCAAAAATAAGGTCAGGAAGAGCTAACCTATATCAAGACCTAAATTCCTTACAAACCGCCTTGTGAGAGTAGTTTATGATTAACACTGCCCTTGATCCAGCATATAAAGTACACACTGAAGTATGTGAGTAGGCC
Source organism: Crypturellus soui (assembly GCA_032275445.1). Classification (NCBI taxonomy): domain Eukaryota; kingdom Metazoa; phylum Chordata; class Aves; order Tinamiformes; family Tinamidae; genus Crypturellus; species Crypturellus soui. The sequence continues at coordinate 89,100 of JAUBNY010000418.1, read as the reverse complement.
TTTTGAAGTGCACGCATCTGTAGTTAAAGCTAAGAACACATTTAAATTGCCTGTTGGCTCAATGTCATCTGTAATAGCTCGTGTTCCTTGTAAGCGGGCAGTGTGGACTGAAAGGTTCACCAAGGAGCTAAAAAAGAAACTCTGACTTATAAGTTAGGTTTCTTTCAGAAAACTCTTTTCTTTCCTCTTCTTTTATTTTCCTTTGCATGTTTTTCCATAAGGCCAGTGTTAGGTACTACCTGAATGCCAAACCTGTCTTTCCCGCACAGGTAAGTCAGAGAAGTTCCTTCACAGGAGCTTCACAATTTGCAGCAGGAGCTTTGTCTAGGCAGTTTAGCCCTCTAGAACAAAGGTTTCCTTCCTTTTGCTTGCAAAGATCTAGGATTTATCAGCTAAAAAAAGGATACCTATATTTGACTGGGAAAAGTGTGCCCTCAGCAGAGCTTGAAATCCCAAAGATAAGTGTAAACTATTGAAAAAATAAAGTTAGTCCTCAACAATAAGAGAATGGAACTTTATAAGTCACCATTATTAAGAAATAACAGGACCTTCACATCCAGAGAATTTGGGTAACCAAATGACTTTTGTATTTAGTTCCAGTGCTAGATTAAGTTTACATTAAATATGTTTTTTGAACATGCATGTATGCAATGACAGTTTCAGTAGTATGATTTTGTGTGTTTGTGTGATATTTGCAGAGATTGTATTGCAGAGTTGTATTTTTGTATTTTACAATGCTTGACACCAGGGATACACCATATTCCCAAAAAGGGGCAGAATGTTCTTCCTGAATAATTTACACTTAGGATATTTGCAGTATATTTCTGCATGAGGAAGTGTTCGAAGACTATTTTCCACCACCATGAGAAGTTCAGCTAGAATGTGTTGCTGCTTTTAGCAGTCCTCTCTACCCTTCTGCTTGCCCCCATCACAGCAAATCACACTGACACCAGATTTTACTTTTTCCTTTCTTTGTTTTTTCATCAATATGGAGATACAGTGCAAGATGCCATGAACTGTGATAAAGATCTTGGTCTTTTCCATACTCTGACTCTCTGTGACAAACACACACACAGTTATTAGCCCCTTCCCTTCCTTTCCCGTCAAAGGAGGATGGCCAGGGCTTTGCTAGGGCCTATCATGCTAACCTAAACAGAGAATCCACATCTTTCTTAATCTGATAGGGTAGAAATACGCACTCATTTTGCTCTTGTTACTTCAGTTAACGCAAGGATTGTCTCAAAGTTTTAGGAACTGTTTGAACATAGAAGAGTATTCCCTTGCTGACTTGTGCTGCTACACCAGGAAATTTGAAAATCAGCTATTAATCATCAACTAGTTGGATGGCCTCTTTGTTTTGGTTCATGCACTTATGTTGCCATGAAGATCCAAGCTCTTTCAGCTGTTCTGTCCGTAGGACCGATGCTCTGGTGTCTTCTAAACCTTTGTTCACTGCCCCAGGATTTTTTTTTTTTGTCCTGAGTACGAGTTTCTGGCAGAAGTGTGTTTTTCTGGACTCTTTGTAGGTAAAAGTCTTAATATCTTGAGCAGAGGACCAGACCAGAGAGGTGTATGTTTTCAGAGTAATATAATTCCCTACTGACAGACATAGCCCATTTCTTCCTCTTCCTACTCTAATATCTTCAAGAGACTTAATATCTTCAAGATGACTTAAGGCTTAAGAAAAGCTGGATCTGAATAGCATCCCACAAGCTCACTACTCACTTCTTTGCCTTTATTGAGTACTGTTTCTTCTCATTCCTTTCAGAATCCTAGAAATCCCATCCTGCTTGCTCGCATGTATAGGGCTAGCTGACAAAAACAAATCATTAAATCAATAAAATTGCTATCCTAGAGAAGAGCAAAGGAAAAAATGTGCTGGGCAAGCAAGCAATATTAGAGCTGGTTGGAAACACATAGAATATTTTGGAAAGTCTTTGCCTAATGCAGCTGTCCTTCAGCTGAACCCTGTGCTAGTTGCAAAAATGAATCATTTTCAGCGTATGTCAGAATATAGCTCCACATACTTTAGTTTGCAGACTAATAGGGTCTATTCTATTAGGGACTAATAGGATAATCTCTAGAAGACATAACATTTTTAGAAAGGAACCCCGACCTTGCTTACTGAATGTAAACACCAAGTATTTAGCCATTAACTCAGACTGCCATTTATCTGGCAATAATGCACAAAGGATATTTTTAACCACCAAAAATTAAGAAATCATTGGTTTGGCTTGCAAATACTTTTAATGACAGAAAAAACACCCTCATCTATGAATCAGTGAATATCCTTAGACCCAGTCTACTTACTATCTAGATAAAAGCCATCTCCAGAATTATGTGAATGATGCAATAGCTTGCAAGATATAATGAAGTTACCTCATAAGATGATTTTGCCTTCTCTCGAATTAAAAAGGCCCAGAAGAGAGCTTGCTGATTTGGCTAGTATGTCCAGTCATGGTTACCTGCACTTCACCATGCTAAGATTAGTGTAAAAAATATTTTTTTCTGAAACATAATATATTGATCACACAGTGAGATTTATATGGTCTGAATTCACTTAAAATGCTGCAAAGGCCATTATCATATAGATGGCTTTCAAACAATTGAAATGAAATCATATAGACGGATGTGACCTTTTCTGTTAAAAGCTCTCACTTGCATGAGAACAGGACAACCATAATTTGGAATTATTTTCAAATAGTCTATTGCCAGACCACACTGCTAGTGAAAATCATGGTAGAATGCCAGAAAGTCAGTATTTCTGCCATTCTGTAAGGTTACTTCTGATGTCTGTACTTCTGGGGATAATATTAAAGATACGCATCTGAGAGCAGATACAAATGTCACTTGACTTTCAACGCCTTGAAGCTCAGTTTGTGTTGGCTCCTGAAGAGCACTTTCCTCTTCCCACAATCCCTCTTTGAGGCTTTATATGGGCCACTTCCATATGGACTCTGTAAAGGCAATCCCAAATATAACGATATGCATTAACATGAACCTCCATCTGGCAAATGGGCTAGAAAGAAGGCGACCTGACCACATCAAGAGCTGGGCTTCTAGGAGAGCTACAGACTGCTCCCATCTCTCAGTTACGTGCTACTAAACCATGCTGCTTCTCAGGATGGCATTCGTCTCTCTTGAAAGGATAACTCCAACAACTCAAGGGAGTAGCAATTTGAATTTGCAGCACAGAACACAAGTGCACTGCACTCAGCATAACAGTAACACCATGGGTCTTCTTTAAATTGAGAACTCCCTGTGGCATCCTGTGTGCTTTGGGATCCTGTTGGCTTCAGGGGATGAGGGCTCTTAGCATCATCTGAAAACCCAGCTGATCCCTGAGAACATTGATCATAGCATCACATTTGCTCTTTAGCTCTGGAAAAGTTCAATGCATTTTTATTTCTACAGGAGGAGGAAGGGATTTCTTTTTTGTCAAGTTGTTTCAAAAATAAAACACAGCATTTCTTGGAAGACATTCATGGACAGATTATCAAAGTAATAGTGGAGTCTGACTCTCCCTTAGGTTTGTGCAAACAAACGAACAAACAAAAAAAACCCCAAAAATATGTGTAAGGAAAAGAAAGATATGATTGTTTCCAAAATCCTTTTGACTCTTCTGTTGTGAATAAACTTCCCCAATTCAGTGTTTTCTCTTTCTTCGAAGGATGCTAATTGTGCAAACTCAGCACTATCACTAATTTCACTTGTGAAACATTAACTTAGTCTTCATGGTTAATGCCACCCTCAGCACGGGTCATCTTTGCTCCTGTCTCCTATCAGCTTACTCTTACCTGCTATGTACACGCTTTTCCTATACATTTGGATCAGGACACTTTCTTTCCCTCTGCATTCCCTGGACAAGAAAGCAGAGAGCTGCTTCCAGTCCTGTGCCTTCCCATCTTTCCCATATTCACAAGGCTCGTGCCAGAGCATTTCACAACTTTTTCACAACATTTTCCTTATCATGAAAAGTCCTGAACTGGATTATGCTCAACATGACAAAATACTATGGGTGAATCAGCCAAGAGCCTTGAAGAATTTTCCACTTCATGTACGCATTTTGAAAAACTTTTAAGTTATATTTGAACAGATTTTTCCCAGGGACAGCTCCTTTGCTCCTGAGTTGGTCCCCTTTGTCAAAGAAAGACAGTGGTGTCTGAGTTTCTTAATTAAATGTTTGAAAATGTATTTTTGAAACAGTACAGCAACATATTTTCTGTTAGTTTCAAGCTCAGAAATAGCTGACCTTTTTTTCCCCCACTAAACATTTGCTCAAAAGCAGACACCAAATTATAAAATTATAGTTTTACTGTAAAAACACAACACTCCCATTAAAACCTAAAAGCACAGCCCTGTGCTGGAAAGTATAGTGCCATCTTCACTTAAAGATTGCCACTAGCCTCACTTGTTATATATATTTCATACCCAGCATTTATTATGTAAACCCATGCTTTTCTCTAAAGCTTGGAAGCATTTTTAAAAGAGCGTATCTTTAGCAACATATATTTGGAGCTTAGTACTCTTAACTCAGTGAAAAAAAATCAGGCAACATATCCATGCTAGGTTACTTCCTTGCTTTTATCTGTTTTCTGCAAGGTATTATAGTTGCAATTCAATTTTAGTTGCAATTTTAATTTTTCATATAGACTAAGATAGCAAAAAAAGCTATTTCATAGTCCTCCAAGGTTCTGACTGTATGAATATACCCAGTGATTCACCTGGTCCGCTCACTGATATGAGGATGCAGAACAGTTATATGCAAATCCAGCTATGCAGCTTGTATACATGTCCTGTCACAGCTTCATACACATTTGTTAGAAGGTGGTAAGGCTGCTGGCTGGATCAATCCTTATATATCCAATGCCAGCATCCTTTAATACTTTTATAAAACACCAAATTGAATGTCAATAAATAATTAATGATAGTATTGCATGCAAAAGAAAATAGCAATAGAATTTCAATCTATGCAGGTAAACATTTTGCCTGCAAAGCAGGGAGACAATAAGTATTTAGGAAGAGGAAATGCAACCTCGCCTCACAATTTATGGGCCAGAGAGAGAGTTGTAGAGTTTTACTACTTCGGCAGTGTAAAAGAAATGAGGGGGAATACAGACCCTATGTGGAAAACAGATAGATATGTTTGAGGAGGCGTCATTGTTATGTAACTCTACTGACAGAGCACGTCACAAAGTGTGACATGTAGCAGCAGAACAGCTTTAAATAGCTCTCACAATCTTTTCTCCTCCAGATTTTTTGAAGAAAGCTTGGCTTTCTGAGTAATGTGTTTTGTTTTCTTTTTTTTTTTAGAAGATCACCTGATAATATGGATGAAATGCCCCTATAGCCCAGCCTCTGGATTGCTGGAGAGTTGGGGGCGGTAGGTGGGGACCTTGTTCTAGGTTCAGATGTTAAGACCATATATCTGCTAATGCAGGTAAGAAATGCACTTTCATCAACACCCATGTTAAAACCTACATCCCATCTATGCAGTGCTGATTACATTCCTACCTGCATCAAGGTCATTACTAGAAAAATGTCCAACGATGATACAAAATTTCCAATGATAAAGGATCCATTACAAAACACATTTTTTCTTACAATTACTTATCTTTTCAACTAGAAGTTTGAATGCCTGAAGGTTCAGAAATTTATCTAGATTTCTCGTCCACTCAGGATTTTGTTATTCATTTATCTGCTAGACTGCAGAGACTTTATTGACACATTTCTGTGCCTCATTCACTTATTACAGACTGTGGCCAAGTCACTGTTTAGCTTTGTAAGCTAAATATATTGAGTTTCTTCAATCTTTTTTTCCAGGAGTTGTTTCCCAATGATCTTTATTGCTCTGATCTCTCTCTCTAACTTTTCTGTGATTTTTTTGTGACAGAAAAAAAAAAACTTTCTTTTTTTTGATCTCTAACACTAGATTTGTACAAAGTATTCCATTGGTGGCTGTACAAATAACAAATGTGGTGGAAACATAGTCTCAATACTGGTTCTTCATATTCACTTTTTAATTCTTCCCAGAAGAGCACTAGCCATTCTGGCTATATTTGTACATGGTGATGCCTCATGTTCAGCTCACTGGTGCTGCAAGTCCCTTCAAGCCTCACGGCTTCCTGATACCTCCTTCCGGTAGGCATGACCTTCAATTTTTGCTTCTAGTTGAATGACGTTGTATTAAAGTAAAATGCACATATGCCTGTTCCTAAGAGATTTGTATTTTACTCATCCGTGCCCTTTGTTATTGACTGCACCCTAGATTTTGGTTTCTCTGAGTTGTTTGAGGTTGGCTTGCCTCTTACTGTGTAGAAACAGCCAACAAGCTCCTCAGCTTCTGTTGGGAAACACCAAAGCTCTTAGAATTCAGTCTAGATCCCCTTTTCGCCTGGAGATTCCTGCCCTCTAAGCTGCATTCTTCCTTTGGGAAGAAAACATCCTTTGCCCATCACAGTACTTCTCCAGATCTCCTCCTGAACCACATTCACATTAACTTTTATTACAGATTCTCAGTGGGAAATCTTCCTTTTATCCCAGAGAGAGAGCTTTCCCCATTGGCCTGCCAGGTCTTCTGAGATAGGCCCTGTGGAAGATGCCTCATTGCTGATTAGACCTATTCAGAGCTAACGGTTTGCAAGTAGAGCCCACCTTATAATGAAAGCTGTTGTGCTAAGACTTAGTCTTGCCCAGCTATTTCAGTCCCCAGGACTGAATAGCTCAGGACAAGCAGCACGGTTTGGATTTCTCATCCACGTGCAGCACTTCAGATTAAAGCTGAGGACAGGACTCCCATTGTGCCTGTCTGTAGCCTCTGCACACCAGAGCGCACCAGGGCCCAGGGGATGTTTGGGATTTAGGGCTGAAGGCAAGAAGGTAGAAACCAGCCTGGAAGAGTTTGATGGTTTACAAGTCATGGCTTTGTAGGCAACAGGGTTGTGTGGGATACTCCTAATGAGGCTGTGGGTGGTAACTAAGTAGAAAAAGGCAACTGTTGTATGGGTGAAAACCATCTCGAATGAAAATATTTCATGGAACAAATCAGGAACAAGTCACTGCAAACTCAGAACAGAGACTGAGTCAGCTATAGAGCCTCAATGAGCTTGGGCTCCCATCCTCCCTTCTTCTTTCTTATTTCCTTTCTCGTCTAACTCAACATATGCAACTTTTTCTCCAGGCGCTCCTTGCAGACAGCATCAAAGCTGTGCAAGCAGAAGGAAAAGGACTGCTGGAAAACAGCCTGTAGCTAAATTACCCCGGAAAAATACGAGTATTTTCTCTGCGCTGCTCCAGTCATTCAGCTACTTAGGGATCTTATTTGTCTCTTTCTGGCTCTTTTTTCTCTTTCCCCTAAGACTGACTTCAATGCAATGCCACTGTCTTTTATAGCAAACATGAAATGTATGAAACACAGCAATAAAAAAAAGAAGGCAGTATTTTGTTTGCTTCCACCTCTTCCTACCACTGCCCCTCAGCTTTATTTACCATACTGCAGCAGTGTCTTTTGTAAAACTTCTGTTAATACACTGCTAAGTGAATAAGCGTTAATCAAAAAAATAACAAGAAGATAGAGGTACGTGTTGATTTGTAGACAGAAGAAGGGAGAGGATAGAAGACTTAATGGATAAATAGTTCTGGAGTTAAATCTAGATCTGGAAAGTGCTTACAAAGAAAAGAATGAAGTTCTGTCAAGACCTTGGAGTGGAAAAGAGCCATATTCTGTTTGGACCCAGGAACTGAAATTTCTAGTCATAGAATAGGATCTGCAGGATGGGGAGTGCATCGGGAACAGTTAGTCTCTGCTTTGACCTATGTCTTATATTTTAAATTAAGAAAACCAAAAGGGCTCCTTGTGATTTTAAAACTGTGTGCGTTATAAGAGCTTTTTCTCCACTTCTGCCTCTATAAGTCCTTCCTTTCAAACACTGGAAGAATTCTTATTTCCAATATTCCTTTCTCATCATAAAAAATAATCTTGAGATGATTCCTTCCAGCTTCTCCACCCATTTCTTTCTCTCTTTAATCCTTAGTAGAAAATTGACTTCAGAATATGACATGTTTCCACTGTGGCATATGGGTGTCATACAGACGGCGGTGCTGCCACTCCACAGGCAAAAGTTGCGCAGTTCCTCATGCTATGTTTTTAGCAGGATTTGCTATTTTTTACGTCAAAGAAGGATCCACTGCAGGAATGAATTTACAGCAGCCTGACACTACCTCATCTTGAGGACTGAAACATTGAGTTTAATATCTTTGAGACAAAACATAATGTGCTATAGGCAGTTTGTAGCTTAACTTTTAAGACAGAAAAGAAGGTGTTTGAATGAGGATAGATTATTGATATTTAAAAAGTAAAGACCTAGACTAGCTAAACAAAAATATGCCCTCTTAAGATGCAGTGGAAAATATTTGCCTTTTGCCTTTCAGAAAAAGAGCTCTCAGTGACAAATTGTGTTGAATTCAGTTTTGGTCACAAAGTTCATGATTTGCACCAGAGTTTGGAAGTAATGAAGTAATGATTGAGCAGACTTGGCAGTAAGTTTCCTTAACTCTCTTAATGTAACATAGTGCAATTTCTCCAAGGGAAATAAGAATTTGCACTGTGAGAGATCCCCCAGCCACGTCAAGTACAGGTCCCCGGAGGCCCTATTAAATTGCTATTACGATGAAACTTGGGCTGTGCTCTTCCCTCCCCTGGCTCTCATGTGTTTTGTGACTCCTCAGCATGCTCCCTCATTATTGTGGAGGAAAATGCAGTCAACAGATTGAAGATGAAAAAGGAGTCAAAAGCTAGATGTGAAATATCTAGCCCAGTCAGAATCAAACAAATCACTTATGATTTTCTCTGCAGAGGACACAGTCTGGCGACAAACATACAGCTGTGCCTACTGTTTGGCACATACTGGGAGGTGTTTGATCGCTTCGGATGCCTACTTGCCCATCAGCTGCGAGATTTATTTTCAGGGCAAGGATAGAGGAATCAAGGGGAAGGTCAGAGTCACCCTGAGCTGCCTCGGAGGAAGAACAAGAGATAGGCAGAGAATTTCCCTGTCTGCTGGTTGTAATTGGTTTCCTCTGTTCAAACCTGGAATCACAACACTCCTTTTCATTTCTTATACTCCAGTTGCTATCACATTATGTTCCTGTGTGTCAGTTTTGCTGAACTGCAAAATAGATATTCTGGCTTGAAATCAAACATACAAGGGAGGTCCACAGTTTTAGTCATAGTAGAAATGGCCCTGGAACAGGTTTTCCAAGGATATGCAGTGACCACAAGTAAGCCCTACCCTGGCTCTTTGTTCAACCAGCACCAGCTGTATGGTTTTTCAAGAGCCCCTTATCTAGAGAGACAAGAGCTCTGATAGCTGGAGATGAGCCCACTACAGAGCTGTGGTGATAGGACATGAGACCATAGGCATTCAGACAAACTGAAATACGGGAATTTCCCTTTTGGCATCAGAAAAAAAAAAAAAAGAAAAAAAAAAAAAAACCCACTTTTTTTTTGCCTATGAGGGTGGTTCAACACTGGTGCAGTTTTCCAGGGAGATTATGGAGTCTCCATCCTGGACATACTCAAATTCTGACTGGATACAGTCTGAGATGACCTGCACTTGAGTAGGAGGTTTGGACCAGACTATCTCCAGAGGTCTCTTCCACCCCAACTATTCTGCTTTAATAATATCCTGAAGTAGTAGTCAGACTAGGTGAGATTCACTGTACTTAACGGTCTTGTACTGATTTCCAGCTTTGATAAATGCAGCTAACAGCGTTTCTGTAAGCACAAGTAAAGCAAAGCAAAGTGCAGAATCAACATTTCAGGACTTTTAACAGACTTTCCTATTTAGTAATATAAGCAGTTAATTTTTCTGCTTGGCAGCTTTGTGCAAACAGGTGGAGAAAAAGGCTCTGGGCTGGATTTACTAGTGTTTTTTGACACAGCCAAGTGTCAACATTCAGAAGCGTGTCATGCAAATCAAAGCCTTAGATCTGAATGGCTCCAGTTTTGAGGAAGTTTGCACAGAGATACAGATTTTACAGGTGGCTTATATCTTTATAATGAGCTGTCAAAGGCCTTGCGGCTGAACATAGCTGAACTTCAATGATGTCTGGAGCTGCACCCTTTAGACTGAACTCATCTGAAAATCTATGGACAAGGAGCCAAAAAAAAAACCAGTTGCTGTTACCAGATACAAAAATAACCTTTCCTTGTACTGAAAAGCGATGTCCTAATAGTCAGTTGTTCTTACAATAACATACATATTAAAAATGTCTGGCAGAGCAGGAGAAAGCTATTCAGGTGTGCCCAGGACAACCTACAATAAACAAAAAGGAAGATGTCATTCTAACTTCTAACTAGTAAAGGTTCGCTGAACACTAGTGATGGAGTCTGAAGCCTTGGATGAGGTCATGAGCAGTGAAAGTGAAAAACAATTATTGCAGTAACAAAACAGTGCTCCCTGAGCAGTCTCATGAGCAACATGGAAGGCAAAGGAAAAAATGTGAACTACAATTTCTGAATTGACTGAGTCAGGGGATCCAGAATCTGGGAAAAAAATCTAACTGACAAAATCTACTAGTTTCCCCTGCACAAGCCTCATGTACAATGTGAATTAGCTTTTGTGAAGCTCCCTGTGCCTTGAGGCCAAGCACATTAACACTGGGTTCTGCATATGACAAAACAAGAGTTACTGAGCTCAGCTTCTGCACTAAGGATTCATTTGAACACAGGGTTAGTTGCATTCCAGTATGTAGGTCAGGAAAGGGAATTCTACGTGCTAGGACATACACGCCTACAACCAAATGATAAGGGTACAGTTACACAGTTAGGTCTTAAGGTTTTTATAGGTCATTCCCTGACCCTAAATACATATTCCTCTAAGGATAACAGTACTGAGATATTGGAAATAAACAACTAGGAAGAAAAGCTGGATCACACAGTCCAAATGTTAGCACAGTCCAGATTCAGTTCCCCTGGTCACATAAGTTGCTGTGCTGACCTCAGGCAAATTATTTTTGCACAAAATCATCAGGAGTATAAACGTGCCTGCCCCCTACTGATTTTAGGTTGTGTTAGTAGGAATTAAGTATCTAAATATGTAGTTCTTAGCTTTTGAACACATAACTTTCTCCACTAATAAATGAGAGCTGCAGCATTATATGCTCTCATGACACAGAGACTTTAACTGTGTTAAAGCTTTTGAGCTTCTAAGATGGAGGTAATGGGCAATGCACATGTGTCGCACACGGAATGGGGTATTATTGCAGCTGCTCCTCACACATATCCTGCAGAGACTTTTCACAGAGGCAGAATGTCATCAGGTTAAATCAATCAGGCAAATTAAAATAGTTCCTCCTGGGGTTCAGGGATATAAACACAAGAATTTTTATTCTTTAATTCTTCATGTTGAAAATCACAACACTGAAGAGAAGGCAGCTTGGCAAAATTTGAATCCCGACATCCATTTATTTTATTTTATTTTATTTTATTTTATTTTATTTTATTTTATTTTATTTTATTTTATTTTATTTTATTTTAT
>JAUBNY010000418.1:37593-52756 GCA_032275445.1 Crypturellus soui | reverse complement strand
GCTTTCACTGCTCCTACCTGCAAGCACCAGGATAGTGCAGCAGCTTCAGCTGTTCACACAAACCCTTTGCCCCTGGAAGAAAAAAAAAAAAAAAAAAAAAGCTGTAAAGTTTAGGGCCAGGGGCCTGTCAGGTGGTGGCACCTGAGTGCTGAACTCTAAAGGGCCACAGGAGATTTTAGGGAGAGCAGACACCTGCACTGCCTTTATCCCTACAAACACTTTCTTCTGCATTGTAGTTCACGTTGTCAGAGAAATCAGAGCTCTGTTTATGCCCCTTGCAAGCCGGCTCTCTCTGTAGCAACTTGCCCAGAGGAGCTCGGTGGTAGCTCCCAAGCCCCTGGGGTAGTTGCAGGTGTAGGAGGTCACTTGCACTTCCCTGCTGAGGGAAGTGCTCTTGTTTATTTTGAGTATTATTCATGGGGTTTTTTTTTTGACTATTTAGAGCAAAGCCACTCAAAACTGAGTGGAATGTTCCCACTGGAATTAGGGGAAGAAGTGAAGCAAATAGGAAATGAGTTAATCTTATGAAAACCACAACTCATTATGAGACTGGAGAGGATTAATTCAGCCTAGGTAATCTTAAGAAATGTTATTCTGCGTATGTTTGTGTTAGATGTAAAGTAGAAGGAACTCTGATTCATAACTTATTGTCCTGTCTCAGAAAAAAAAAAAGGAGAGCTAGGAAGAACCTAGTGAAGTGCAGGTTATCTGGAGGATAGCCTGTTTTCCGCATTTATTCAGGTCTTGTTATCTGCATGTCCTTCTAAGAGATCAAAGACTCTCAATCTTTCAAGCATTAAAGCTGAACTGAATCAGAACTAGGATGTTATTGGACTGCATTCAAAACCAAAATTAGAGTTTTTGCTGAGGAAAGGCTTAAACCTGCAACCTTTTTAGAGGATGAGAAAAACTGTCTCGGAGAATCCAGTCTTTCCACCAAAATATCCCATTTTTGACCTGCCAAGTATTTTGTGCTGCTTTGACTAATTTATGCCAACTTAAGGCCACTTTGCTACAGCTTTTCTACACAGTGCGATGTCATGGAAATGTGACCCCCTTACGAGGAAGAAGTAGTGAGCAGGAACACTCCAGAGCACCCATCGGAGTCCGGATTACCTGTCATCCCTCAAGACCCGAATGGAGAGCAATTTACATTTATGCAGAGATTCAGTGGCCACAATTTAATGTTCTTTGAGTAATTGTGAATCTGCCTGGATCAGGCAACCATTACCGGATACTCATCCTAGTCTTTGGTCACATTTAACTAGACACTTACCTAGTTCCATCGACATATGAGCATTTTCCAAGCGTTCAAATATACATACATCTCTGAACAGGATCTACTTTAAATTCACAGTTTCCATTTTCTATAATGTCAACTCACTGCATGTCCACAGACATCTTCAGAAAGTTTGCTAGGGAACAGTCAGTGCTGAAAATACCATTTTTCCTTTTGTTTGAAATGGAAAATAATCTGAAAGTCTTTCCCTAGTAATAATCTCAGCTCTGTAACATACATTTTTAAAATAAATAAATAAATAAAATCATATGAAGCATTCACAAAGAGACCTCATCATGGTATCAAAAATAATGCATACTCCAAGTGCAATATACATCTCTTTGATAAAAATGAATTTCTCCATTTTTAAGCAGGAAGTATATAATGACACAGGGTGGCAAAGTGAACTCCTGAAATATTTCAATCGCAGCCTCAGGTTGCCAGCAAGATGCTTTCATGTATCCTATTTTCTCTTCCGGCATGGGAGCATTCTGTTTAAACCTAACTACACGTACACACGGAAAAAAACTTTAAACCAGAAAACACATTTTTGATAGCTAACCAAAAAAGAGATTAACATGGTCATTTATAAGAGATTTCACTTGCATATGAGAAATTTAGGACTTAACAAGTGGAAGAAGCCAAAGGTATGTGATAGCCTGCAGGCTGCTAATTTCAGATTACTTTACTTGAGAAATTTGCTGTTCCGTTCATGTTGCATCCTCATACTGGCTCTGCTTTCCATTAACTATGTTATGAAGCATTACCCCTTAAGCAGATGGAAGTAATATATGATTTCAGCAGTACATGGGGGTGAGGGGAGAAAAGCTGTATAAACCAATCCAGACTAATTAAAATAAACCAGCAAAGAAAACATCCTTTGCTAGTAAAACATTTCTAATTTTTATTTAGTTACTAACACTGAGTGGAAAATCTCTGCAGAACCACAAAAATCTGTTTTTGTTGAATGACAGGGTTTTAATGAAATTTGAAAAAAAAAGTTTAGAAATCACAAGGCCTATACTTTTCATTAAGATCTTCATTTGAAAACAGAGCTATTAAAAATAAGTGCAAAGTTTTCAATTCCAATAACAGCAAACCCTGAGGTATTTCTTTTTTCACAGCACGAACTCAAATTCATGAACTGGACAATTAAACTAGATGAAAAAAAGAAAAGGAAAGTGCAGCATATGACTCAATCAGGCATATCATATTTATTTTTCTTTACTTTTGATATTTCTCCAGTTTCCAAGTATAACTGCTTTCATGTCCTTAGAAGTCCTGGTTCATCTCGTCTGTCTTTAGATGCTCAGTGCCATGCCTAATTTACGCATATAATCACCTCATACTCCCTAAATAGTGTCTGCCTCCTTGAGAGAGGCAACTCATCAGCTTACCAGTAGTAAATTGGAACTCTGATGTGTCCTTTAAAATGTGTCTTTCTCTCCTGACTACCTATATAAGGAGCCTCAGGTTCCCACCCCATCCTCTCGGTTACAAGATACAATTCTGCAGTTTTTCTTTTTCCGATGCTATCAAGCAATACTGATCTTGTGAGTGCTTGTCCTCACATATATTCACTTCAGTTCTGCAGACACAGAGTATTTAGAGGCTTTAGAGTTTGTTGGTGATGCATTAGACATCCAGATTATTTTCCTTACTCCGCTATATACTATTGAATATATATGCAGTTCACCAATTCCAGAATGACAAGAATCCAATGGCATTTTCGAGGAAATGTGGTATTTGTAGGGGACAGAGACTATTATTCTTCTAAAAAGGTAAGTCATGCTGAATCAAAAGTTGGAGAAAGTAAGATAGGAATGAAAAACCTGATTCCAAGCCTATATAAATTTAAGTTTAGAAGTATTTGTATACATGTCCAAGAGCTTTTAAAGTTATTTTGATATTTTTAAACTCTTTTGTCATAAACAGAGATGCAATTACTTAATCTTATTCCGTAAATTGGAATAACTGTAGCATTTACACATCTTAGGTCTGGTTAACCCATGATGACTCCAGTGAATGAAATTAATTTCTGAAGTACTGTTAACCTGTTTTATGGATGGGTGCAGCTTATTTTGAGTCACCTCTGCTTGCCTCTCTTTTATCAAGCTACCAAGGGAGTCTTCAGAAACCTTATGAGTTCTCTATAGAGTCGTGTTAGGCAGATCGTGTCTTGGTTAAGGATTAGTGAATGCAGTTGCCCATTATTTCTTTTACCTGTGAACTGTCAGCTAAGACAGCAAGGCCATAACTCATCAGTAATAAAGATCAGGATTTGTTCTTCCCTAGAAGAACTTAACTTGCTTATCATACAAATTGCGTCAGAATGGCAGTTATTATCAGCGCTATTTGAGTTTCAAAACCTAGGCAAAGGAAGCCACAAGAAGTTTTAGAACAGGTACGGTACAAGCTCCTATCAATTTCAAAAGTGCATTGACATTGTCAACTTTGGAAAATGAAGATATGTGAAATATAAGCCAACTATTATCTGACTTTAACAACAAAGGCACACTTCTGTTTTGCACTGAATGAAAAAGAGGGTTTCTAAACCCTTCTGAAAATTGTCAAGGAAAATAGTTTATGTTATGAAATTTAACATTTATGAAAATGTTTTATAACATGGCCTCAGTATCAGACTTTTGGAAACAGCACTACATTAGGCCAGTGTTTTCTTTTTTGTTGTGGTTGGGGTTTTTTTGCATATGCAAATAACTGGAGACAAAAGAGATGTCATTTTAATTTCAGGACTATTGACACTTCATTGACATTGATCAGCTCACAAACATCAGTGAAAAATGGCATGTCTCTTTTTTAATGCAAAGCTTCCTAAGTAACACGTGTGAATGTCAGTAAATTTAATAAGTGGTACTTTTATCTCCAGGCACTCGTCAACTGATTTGCATGGTCAGGAAAAGATCTCCTGCAAATATACGCACTATACACAAAAAGTATTATATTGTCTCTGTGTATGCTCACCCAGTTTGCACTTGTGGTCTGGGTTACTGAAACCTGCTAAGCCAAGGAAACAGATCCAATCACGATTCCCTTGGGAACGTCAAGCCAGATGCTTCACGTCCCAACAACTGCAAAAATCTGCCTTTAAGTAAGAAGCACCTGTGCGTACAGCCTTTTCTGACTAAAGATGCACAAATGGGAGCTCGGCAAATAAAGCAGCAGTTCCGCCACCAGCAGCACCGTTCAGCCATCTGTACCTGCTTGGAAACTCTGCTCAACGGGCGCCCGAATGGGACTGCTTGGGACAAGTCTTCTTGGAAATGTCTCATCATCTTATTCATCGTGGCTTTTAAAGTAGCTTCCTTCTACCTTTTTGGAACATCACTTCCAGGAAAGTTTGGGGTTTATGACCGCAAAGTCTCGGTGTCGGAGTTTTGATGCAAGTTTTCAAGTTGTCTTACTAGACTTGAATAAAATGCGCAGCACTACTTGAAAGCTGAGATAGCAAAGCTTCTGCTAAAGCTACTCTTTCTTGTAGCATACAAAAGAGACTTAATGTCAGCAGGATGCCTTCTGGCATGCTGTGGATTAGAACAATTTAAGTGCACCTTACACCATGCAATGGAAACACATTTTCCTTGCACCCCTATAAATTGTTTCTAACAAAGACCTCTACAAAGTGTTTCTACTTTACTAGATAGTCTTTCAGTGGAAGTACTGATGACAGCTTTATATAAGATTGTCGGTCTCTGTCTCAGGACCCAGAAAGTAAGAACAGCACAGATCATTAGGAGACAAAATAGTGAGTAAACATATCCGTCAGGCAGGAGACAGGATGTTTTAGATTTTGAGTACTGCAATTTTATGACTTAAATCTAACATTGAAGTAGATCTGTCTTAACAATCAAACAGACAAACTTTCTTCCAGTCATATCAGTCTGCAGATTTTATTATGTGCTGTACTTGTGTGTGTGTATATGTAATTGCTGTGGAATAAACCTTGAATTTATACGATTTGCCTCCTGTGGGTTATTTTATGTTCACAGCCTAAAAGAAAAGATCTGATAGTTCACAGTGTGAGGTTTCCTGCCTTGTTAAATGCTAAAGTATTAAACCCTTAAAGAAGACCAATAGCACAATTCATTTTTCTCAAATCAGAGTTGAGTTTGGCCTAACAATTTCAAGATAACTTAAGGCTGCTGAACATTTTTAGCTCCAAAATCAGAAAGTTCCTAGCAATTTTGTATCACTGTACACTCTCCTGTTTGCAAATTTGTTCTTATGTACCTACTCTATGCAAGAATGCAGCCTTTTGCCCTTCCATTAAATTTTTATTCCAATTTTCCACAGTAAAAAGTATTCTGACTGTCCAGTGTGCTCAGTCAAGCACAGTAAGCTCTCGTAACTGCTGACAAAGAGGTCACTTTGCTAACATTTTGCTATTCAGTGTCTATTATAAGTCTTGATTGTTAACATGACACTAAAATAAGTCATTTTGTGTTCCTTTAGGCCTCGAAGGTTGCCAAACTGTTTTCTGGGTGTTTGGAATAATTTGTTTTGAAGGTGATGGCAGAAACTCTTTGCATGTACTGAAAATACAGAGTTCTTATTTGGATGCTAAGCCACAGAAGAGTGTACATGCTTTCTCCTTCCTCTTATGTCCTAGATACAGGCTGAGATAAAAAAGGGGCTACTTTCACTGAGTGAAATCAAAGCTCCCCATAGGGAACCAGTTTGTCCAAAACCCTTTAAAGCTACTGTGTCACAGTACTTTTCACAAAAATATGGTGCTGTCTCCATTACTTTGGTCAAATTCCTAGCCTTGTTGCTTATGTTTTTATCATTTGTTTCACAAATAATACTCATTCTCTGCTCCCCATCCCAAGCTGTTAGACAACTGTGGTGTGGATCTCTTCAGACAAAACTCACAGCAGACTGACAGTGTAATGTGTGCTCATTGTCTTGTATATCATGCAACTTTGCTGAATATTTTTATTTCTCCAGAATATTGTTTTGCAGTAGATACCTGTAGGTCTGCTGGTTGTATTTGTAGCAGCATGAAAATAAGCACCATCAGTGCTCATTTTGGCAAGATGAGATTTCAATTTCAATCCCACCTCCTGGTGGGATTTCAGAGAGATTGCCCCTTCTACCCAGATGTTAGACCAAAAAAAAAAAGATGCCTTTTTTCACATTTATCATTTTTAAGGAAATCACAGTTAGACTAAAATCTTAGTCAATCTGGGATCATCCAAGCTGAGGAAGTTTTATTGCTTCTTGGGGTACTATGTTATGCTCATGTATGTCTTTTAACTTCAAACTAATTCAGACTTTTGAACCCATATGCCCCCAGTTTTACCTCAATGAATGGCATGTGGATCAGTTTGCATGACTGGGACTTTAATTTAGAGTACTAGAAGAAAATCAGTTTCGACGAGTTATATGCTGGAACAGACTCCAGCTCCTGCTTGTGCTTATGCAACTGTGGAAAGAGAGAGTGAATTGCAGACGTATTTTTAGTGGCACAGAAGCACCTACTGTCTCTCATTGAGACTGGCACCAAGATATAATGGCGCACTCCCAAAGCGAGACAGCATCTGTCTTCAGGGGGTTTTCCTCTTTAAAAAATGGAAAAACATTCCTTCTTTCTCTTTTCACTCTCTGTCCTTCCTCTGTTCAGATGCAGAAAGGTTGACATGTGGGCTCCCTACTAACTTAATCAAGGCTTACTAGGCAAATCCCCCCACAAAATGCAGCAGACAGTGCCAGCCTCCAGGTTAGATACTTTCCGCCAGCATGGAGTTGAGAAACTCCGCCGCTTGTAAAAAGCTATCAGGAAATTCAGTTTCCCCTGGGAATCTCCTGAGAGAGAGATGTGCTATTTAAAGCCAGGCAGGGGTCCTGCCTTCTGCTGGCTTGGTGCCTACAGGGTACCAGCTGCTTCCCTGAGCCCTTACAGAGCCCACCCAACCTGTTAGAGAGGGTCATTTACAGAAAATAAATCATAACTGTGGCTCCAAACACTAACATTTTGGTTCATATTTCCATACTAAAAGAAAGCATGAATGGGACGCTATTGAGGAATTATAGAGATGAAGTGTCCATAAACCAGGTACAAGTGAAAAACATGAAGAATTGATGCATTTGAAATGAAGGCACAGGGTGATTCAGTCCCCAGAGCTCTGGAAGAAGCTCTGGCATCAGGCAATCTGCCCCTTTTAAAAGGGAACGTGGGAAACATCGGTGTTATCTGACTAGAGAGCAGCAAACAACACCTTTAGCTAATAAGGGTACATAAATCACGTTAGTAGCAATGCAGCTGTGTGTTTGGCTTTGCTATGATCAAAACTTTGATCAATTGTAAAGACGTGCAAAGGAGTACAAAGTGGGACAAGCCACAGTGTGGATTTAGAGGGTTACCTTAGACTAGACTGTTTTTTTTTGTTTTTTTTTTTTTTTCCTTTTGGTGAGATAATTTGTTTTCATGTAGGGAAATACACAGATGATCTAATCTACCTGAACATCAGAAAATTACTTAAACTGCTACCACATAGGAAGTTATTAATTAAACTGGAAAAGATAGGGAATACCTCTGAGAATTGTAAGCCATACAAAACTGGCTAGAGAAGAGGGTGGGTTGAAAGGAAATGAGAAAGGCAGTTCCTCAGTGACTCGTGTTTTGGTCGCATCTTACATAATGTTCTTATTAGTATTTAGAGCATGCTGGTGAAGTTTGCTGACCCTAGGATGTTGGGAGGCATTATGGAGACGTAATACGGTTAGACAATTGTATGGGAAGAAATGGATGATCTTGCAGACTTAAGTAGTAGAAATTATACTACTGAATGTCATTCCACATAGAAAGCTTACACATTTCTGGACCGACAGCAAAAAAATTTGCTTTGAAGGACATTTATCAGCTAGAAATTATGGGAGAGGAGAAAGACCGGGTTGTTGCGGAGTCTGGGATAGTCACTGTCATCTCTATCGCCTAGGAAAATCCTTTCTGCACCACGGTCAGCTTTCATTTGCAGTAAAGCATAGAGTTTGCTCTACCAGGTCTTCTTCATACACGCAGAGGAGCTCATTAGGAGGTTGATATTTAAAGCACTGTGATGGGGCCCTGTGATAAACAGAGCAGGTCATATCTCTGCATAAGTCTTTCTCTTCTGTTCCTGAAAATGCAAGCACAGTGCCCTAGTGGCAGCACTATTTGCTGGCTCTACCTATCTTTCGAGCATTCTCCGGAATTTACTGCACTTTTGAGAATTCTTGGTGTTAGAGATACTTCAGAAAGAAAAAAGAAGTCTTAGATTCTGATGAATAAGATGGCAGTAAGAAAGAACTGCCAGTATGTTATTCTGTGTTAGGTCAGCTGAATGAGAGCCTGCAAGGAAATCATATCAAATCATTTTTATACATCTCAATATGTTCACCTTGGAATTAATTCTTGGGTATCTATCTTTTTTCATGTGTTTTACTTTTTAAATTCAGCTTGCTTAAAAGCACAGAATGTCCAAGACAGACAAGTTGCAAGGTGTGATTTTATGAATTAGTAAAGATAAGGAATATCACAGTAGTCACACTGGCATTGTACTTCATGAGAATGTTGCATTAAATTTTATGAAGGGCCAGGCTGATACTGGGGACTTCAATTATTCTGATATGAACTTTTTAAAAACTGCTTCTAAGGCAAATGCAAGATCCATCTCTCAAGCATGGACCTCTTTAGTGAAATGAGGTAGTAAAGCAAATATTAATTCAACTAAATATAAAATGACACCCTAAAATGCAAGAAAGAGCCTTTTCCTTTACTAACCAGATCATGAAACTCCCCTGCATCAAAAATAAACTTTCTAAATACTTTTTGTCTCAAAAGGAGGATGAGAAAACAGCAGTTCAATAGTGATGTTCACATTTCTTAATGCATTATTAAAAAGATGCTCAAAGGAAAAAAAAAGTACAGAATAAAAAAATCTCTCTTCAGGACACAACCAAAGACTGTATTGCCACCTAGCAGAATATGTAAAAAGTGATAAGATGGAAAAAAATAATCTTTTTTAGCTTAGTTAGGGAAAACTCTTGATTTTCCAGCAAAATTTAAAAAAGCCCTGGAATTTTTCATGAAGCTGGGTGATCTTAACAGAGGAGTTCTGGATACTGACTACTACTGAAACTGAAAACAGCTCTGCAGACTTAGATACCTCATCCTGAGGGTGGCTCTGTTCCAAATCTGGGAGAAGACGGTGCACATAGGAAAATACAACCTTCAGTGTAAGTACACTAGGACAGAGGATCAAAAGTTCCACCTACTCCTGGGATATCCTATGACCAATTTCACATTCCATTACTTTGACTTTTCAAATTTTTCACAGCTCCAGAAAGCTTGGTCAATAGAAAGGTTGTGTTCTACAAAAAAAAAAAAAAAAAGGCATTTTTTTTTAGTACTAATATTACAAATGAGCTATTCCTCTGGTTGTTAGGAGGAAAACAGTTAATGAAAAACTGCATTAGGGACAATGTATGATTTCTGTCTCTGTCCCTGCATAATTTAAACAGGTTGAATAGATACATTTTCCAGATATGCTTTACTAAATTGTCATTGATCTAAACAGAGTAATTAATGGTCATGCTGAGTTCCAGAATCAGCCTTCATCTTATTGGGTTGGCATGCTCTTCAGTTGCACCAGGTGGTATATAATAAACCTGAAATGAGGCAGCTCCATGTCAGAAGCTTTTGATCAGAAAGAGGTTAAAACGAGTTAAAAATACAAGTTAAATTTGTGCTTCATGCAGATGTCTATGGAGTATGTTGAAAAGTAAAACATACTAACACTGAGCTCCTTTTCACCTAATGATGAAAAGGTGGTGTAATTTCCTACACAGGCATATAAATGATTATCGACACACACTCAGAACATAATGCCATGATCAGTATGAGTAACTGATGGATTGGGAAAACCATGTTTCTTAGATGCTTCTGAAAAACTCAGTAATCACATACCTTCATGTTTACATAGACTTGTACCTTTGAAAAATCTGACCCCACACCTCATTTGGGACTAGAGTGCTTTGAAAATTTTCTCTCTCAGCACTGGGTAGCAAATTCAAACTTCCCTTCTTATCCTATTGTTGCAAGTTTTACAGGAACCCTGGTATCATTGTCATTTATGATCATATTTGGCTTGAACTGAGCTTTTGAGTTTCCCTGTGGCTTGGCAGCAGAGCTCAAGCAGCAGTACAAGGACAGCAAAGTCAATGTGTGTGAATAGAAATTTTCAGGAAAGGGATAAGAATCCTTTCCAGTTGAATAGCCACCTGGATCTGGGGTTTGATTATGCTGAGATGTCAAGTGTTGCAAAACAGGATTTGTTTCAGTTCTTTCTCTTCAGAGACCCACACTGTGCGAGGGGGATTACAGCAAAAGGCTCGGCATGTGAATCATTTATTTGAAGGATATCATTAGCAACTTACTGTGTTCTCCATCGACCGCCCGTTCCTCTCTACCTCAGTATTTGTTAGGGATTCTAGATTAGTTTCACTTTATACTCTGCCTTTATATAGCTGTCTGTAGGAAACAGATTTGTCATGCATATTAGTCAGATTCTTCAGCATTAACATACATTAGTTCCAATTTCTCTTCTAAGTAATGGAGTACAACAGTATTTTCTCCTCTGCACTCTTATACTTTTGAGGGTGGGAGGGCTAGACCATCCCTTGCTTTAATTTTATACACCATATATACTTTACAACAGTAAATTGGAGAAGTTAAACATGGGCCTGCAAGGTACCCTCATGGCAAATAATATCTAGGGCATCCTGGGCTGCCTTTGGAGAAGCATTTCCAGCAGGTCGAGGGAGGTGACCTTCCCCTTTTCGCAGCCCTGGTGAGACCACAGCTGGAGTGCTAGGTCCACTGCTGGGCTCTGCAGTAGGAGAGACACGGAGCTACTGGAGCTCCAGAGAAGCACCACAGAGATGATGATGGGCTGGTCTCCTATGAGAAAAGGCTGAGAGCTGGGCCTGTATAGTCTGGGGAGGAAAAGAAGGCTGAGGAGGATGTTATCAATGTATAGAAAGGGAGTGTTTAAAGAAGATGGGACCAGACTCTTCCATGGTGTTCATCAATAGGGGAGTAGGCAACAGGATCACAGGAAGTCCCCCTTGAACGTACTTTTTTATTGTGTGGGTGACTGAACTCTGCTCAGAGACATTAAAGAGTCCCTGTCCTTAGAAATTTTAAAATCTGTTTGGACACAGTGATGAGCAACCTACTGCAGGTGACCATGCTTGAGTTAACTCCAGCTACCCAGTGATAGGCAAGACAGCTAATGGCAAAAGTACCCAGCACTTTTATTGTTGTTACAGTAAGATAGTAATAATATCTAAACTCTTTTGGGGTCAATTTGAACATAAAGCAGTACTTAAAAAGATCTTTTTCCTTGATTGATGTTCTTGATGTCAATGCAGAGCCCTAACAGATTTGCATTTTGGCTGCTGATACATAGAGAAATCCCTTGGTAGTACCTGCCTATATAATATAGAAAATGGGTAGCAGCTATTTAACCAGATTGTAATTCCTCTGCCCTGCTTATCTTCTGCTACAGAAGCTATAAAATCTAAGATAAAAGCACTGCACAAGGATAGCAAGACCTTGTCTTTGCACACAGTTCACTTCAGGGTTTCTCAGTACTACAGTGATAACTGCAACACAAAAATATCATAAACCTTAAAAAAAAGATGAGTATTCCTAGGGCATGATAGCACCCAACTCTCAAGGCAAAGTACTTTTCAAAGACAGGAGAGAAGGAGAGAGAAAAAAAAAAAAGATTGTGGACAGAGAATCTGCAAGCCCTGGCTGTATGGCTGCTGTTGCACAACTGAGGCTGCCATCCAGCCCCTACTTGAGGCATTTACCACCCAGGTACCTTACCAGTTGTAATAGCACATGACATGGAGGCAGGTTTGAAATTCTACTGTGAATCTCTCCCTCTCAGGAGTTGTATTAGTACAACAACTGCATGCCTAGGAGTATTGCTAATTAGTTTCTCTATCGCTGGTGAAAACCAAACTTGCATATATACACTTAAATAGCCATTTGAGTGACTACAATGTGTGTACTACAGCCTTAACTTTATTGCGCACCAAGAACTTATTTGCATGTGTGGCAAGTTGCTTAGCTGGCTTTGAGCCAATACAGATGGATTTAGTCTCAGAAAGAATATGATTTTCCACACATTTTTCACAAAGAACTTCATAAAAAGCAAAAGAGATTAGTAAGGGTGAATATGAATGTGATAACATCATAGTGCCATTCATCTAGTACTGTTTCTATCAGCTTCAATGCATACATTGCCAAAACTGCACAGATATTACATGATTATGTTGAATATCAGATTATTCTAGTATCTTTTGCTATATATAAAGGGGGAAAATAAGGTACTATAGAGGAAGATTGATACAAGCTTTTTTAGAGGTGCTTTATGAAAGTTTTGTCTCAGTATCTTCTCTAAAATCTTAAAACGGACACCTTAATGACTACAAAAAGATTTGTTTAGCTTTTAAAAATCTTTCCAAAACCAATAAATGGATTTCAGCTTATCCAATTGTAACAGCATTTGCTCTTAAAAATACGCTATTTTTTTAATTATTTTTATATCGATTGAACAAATTCCAGTACAGTGCTTCCAAAGAAGCAAGTGAGACATGCTTGTAAGGTAATGCACAGTTGCATGGACATGCTTTTTGCAAGTCTGATGCAAAGAGAGGCAATCCCGCTGGGAGAAGTAAACATAAAGGGCCATCTCTATCCTTTAAAAAATGCTCCTATATGAGTAGACATTACAGAAAGCAGTTAGAGGTCTGATTCAGTTGCACATTAGACTGGACAGAATTTGAAGCTCCTCCAACTGCCTATGCTTTTTTAACTGCAGGACAAACCTTGAAAATTTCTAGCAAATACAGCACGACAGAAACATTTTATATTTAATATTTAAATATAACATTTAATATTTAATACGTCTCTGCAAAAATGATGTGGATCATTCACCTGCCTCAGTTTAACATGTTGAACAGGACTGCCATGGTTGCACAGGTATTAATTCCATCTCTGATGAGGTTAAAAAAAGTGAACATACTGCAAAATGAAGACCTGTGAGTTTAAATGTACCAAATGAAGTGAAATTAGAGAGGAATTCTCTCTGGAGTTCACTGTGGAACTCACTGGAAGTTACTGTAGAAAACTTGGGGGAGAGATTTAAAAAAAAACAACCAATCAACCGAAAAATAAAACCAAAGCCCATTCATCCTCGACCTCTTTTCCTCCTTAATATGACTTGAACTGGCTGGATTACAAAATTGTCAATAGTTACTGATTATATTTTATCCACGGGCAACAGATTTATCAATACTTCCGAACGTTTGTCTCTGCTCTATCCCTTCCTTTGGGAAACAGTGGTGAACACCTTGGCTCTCAGCATCAATGACAATACTAGCATTAACTTCATTGCCTACCCATTGTCCTTAACTAGCCACAACAAGGTCAGCTCACAAGTTTGGTCATCTTGGAGTGAGGAAAAAATTATCGTTTGGTATTTGTGCTAAAGTGCCCATTCCAAAGATGCATAGGTAAGAGAAGGACAACTCTGACAGGCATCCTGCACAGAAAAATTGTCATCCTTGCTGCATTAACAAATGCAGAGTTTTAAGTTGTGTTCACCCTTACCTCCAAACAAAAAATGGTTTTGTTTGGTATTTTTAAGGACCTTCCTGTCCTCAGACCGTCAATCTGCTCTGACATCCCTGTGGTCATCTGAGTTCTAGTCTGTCTGGAGGTGCCAACGACTGCCTCTAGCTGTGCTATAAGCTTTTCATCCTGTCAGTCAGTTTTACTCCACTTGCCACATTTGTTTGAAGGAGCCAAATAGACACCAGAATACCTTCATAACAGCATCTTTCTCAAGTGCAAGTACATAAACCCTTATTAGGATGAAAGGTAACTGCCTGGAATGAATCTTGGTAGGAATCTCTGGAAATCCCAAGTAAATTTCTGACTGTCAGTGCAAAATAAATGAGTAGTAGGTTCAGCGGAAAACAGCATTCGTGCATATGTTTGTTTAGCAGAATACTACAGTCTTTCTTATGACAAATGCATTTGAAAGTGATTCCCACATCACCACCATACTTTTTGAGAATAGGGCTAATTTATCAATGTATAAACAAGGATCAGCAAAATAAGGGACCTTCCAGTACCACTGCTAGTCTAGCAAGCTCCCAGTTTGTTTCTAATTAGGAAAAAATGTTAGCATGGGAACACAGAAACTAAAAAACTCAAAACTGAGAAGAGCTGAACACTGCCAATCCTAGTGATTGATGAGGAGTGAATATTTGCCAACTTAAAAATGTCGGAGGCTCTACCTAGCAAGCCACCAGGGCAAAAAATTGAGTCATAATAGCAGTTTTGTAGAGCTCCACATTAAAATGATAAAATGCAACACAGCTTTTCACATTTGATTTGTATTAAGCACATGGATATTTTTCAATGTTTAATTAGAAACAATTAAAAAAAAAACCCACCCCTAAGTGGTATGCAATGTAAGAAGTCCACCAGACAATAAAACAGGGTACTTGAGTTATCTGCACCCCAGAACAAAATAAAAATAAATAAGTAAATAAAGGAAATTAAAGCAAGAACAAGCAGGACCTTTATATGTTACACAAGAACTCCCTCTGTGCTAAAAATTGGGAAAGATAGATTTATACATTCTTAGATTGCATACATGTAAATAAAATAAACAATCTGAATTCAAAATATCATTTAAAAAACTATAATGTGTTCATCAACTTGTAATTTTTCCCCTCTGAATTTCTTAAAACCATTTCCATTTGTTTGTTTTTTGCCCCTGCCCCTCAAGATGGGACCCA
>JAUBNY010000418.1:25556-37493 GCA_032275445.1 Crypturellus soui | reverse complement strand
TAATTTTTCCCCTCTGAATTTCTTAAAACCATTTCCATTTGTTTGTTTTTTGCCCCTGCCCCTCAAGATGGGACCCAGAGTTCAGCTGTGAAGATTTGTGAAAAAGTATTTGGCCACAAAATTCACAAGTGCCAACACTTGTAGTAAGATGAAGTTTTTTAAGAATAATTTTCCAAATAAGCAAGGAGTCTGGGAGAAAACAGAGACTCTGTATGCGTTAATTACATTACTGCGGAGTTAATGGTTTTTAGGCTGTTTTTACAAGTGAGGTTGGAGCCGTACCAAGGCCTATGTCACAGGCTGCATCAAGTTGCCACGTCAGGCTGCCAGGATGCGCTGCTGCACCGTCACGAAGCACTGTGATAATGCACCATTGAAGCAGTCAGCCCGGCTCTCAGTGCAGCCGCATTAATATAGTAACTCTTGGGCACGTGATCCCCAGATGAAGGCAAACGTAGGAAACCAGCCTGTGCATCAGGCAACTTCATTCCGCAAGCAGAAAGAGGAAGGATGCTCTTCTGGTCACTCTTTTAAAAGCCTCTGGTGAAAAACGACCTGGACGAAGAGGGTATTTTTCCCTTCCACCTTGACTGGAATTGTGCCCATTAAGATTCCAAAACCCAGAAGACCATCTGTCTCTTGTTTCATTAAACTGACAAGAAGGAGCCTGAAATTCTAAAAGCCTATTTCCCCTCCCTCATTGCTCTCAGATCACACTCCCCAGCATGCCAATTAAATGCAATATGTTTTTAAGAGCTGATGTAAAGGTTCTTTTATGGGTGAGTGGTTAAATTATTTAGCTCTATTCTGTATCTAGACTCAAAGCACCTAACTTGTTCACTTTTCTCAAGGAGGACCCTCTGGATTTGACAGCAAAGACCTTGTGAGAAGTGACCAAACAAGTGCTATTTTATTCTTATTGAATATATCAAGTAGTGCATGGGAAATTAAGAAGCTATATTATAAACCTTTTGCTGTCTTATTAGCTGTTTTGTACTTGTGACATCAACTATTTAGTTATAATTGAAATTTTGAAATAGAATTTGGAATTTTATTGTCAGTTCATAGTCTACTCTCTTCAGGTCTGACTCATTCTTTCCACTTAGTAATAATCTTGCAAGAGTAATTTGACTTGCCACTGAAATACAATTTAATTTACATGTAAATCAAATTAAGTATAATTATGTTTCATAATTACCACTAGCAACTGAAAATGTCTCTTTCAGAAATTCAATAGAAATAATTTCTCAGCAATTTCTTCTTTGTAATTAACAAAAACTTGGTTTAAAAAAATAATAATCCTCCCAGCTAGATAGGCCTTGCAGACAATACTTGCGTATGAAATGATATCATCTGCATCACTCTGCACAGTAATTTAGTATGCACCATTTTACATTTGCCTTTATGTTTTTGAGGTTTCTTACCAGTTAATTTGCCTCAATACTGGGATGATTCTATAAGGAGGGAGATTAAAGACACTGTGTCCTAGGCTTTTTAAACCTTGGTGCTATCAGACATGCCAGCCCCAACTCAACAGCACTATTTGGAAATGATCATTTCTTCTGTAGTTAGGATTATCGAAATGAGGAAAAGAAAAAAGTGTTTTCTGATAATGATTCCTAAGTGCTGTTAACACTTCAGACTGAAGAGTGAAAATTCTCAGGGCTAGCAGGTGCTGTGGATGCCATTAGACAGTTACTGTCAGAAAAATGCTACTTTGTTTTTTTAATGTATTTACCTTCCTTTCTGAAGGACATTTTATCACCATGTTAAGAGGAGCAGGAATTGCTCGAGCCCTGAAATCCCTCCCCTGGAGAGGGTGAAATAGTTTCCTCTTTCTGGTAAACCTGATGTAACTGATAAGATGTTTGCACAGATTTTCTTTCTCCTCCATTTCCAACCTCCAAGTTTGCTATATTTCAACTTTGAGCGCATTCATAAAATAATAATTTCAACATTAAGTAACTGGAGTACTGGAAGGGGAATAGATAACAGAGAAGGAAGCTCTCATGTTCTAACACAGCCATGTTATTTAATGTCAAATTACATTTGTATGCCAGAGTCTGGTGGTGGTGATTGAGGCAGGAATGTGACTCCTTAGAGAAAAAACTAAGCCTTACCTCAGAGTGCCTCCAAAACGGTATAAAATGTCTTTGATCTCTTTTCTCAAAAGGCAGCCCTTCTTGAGAGCAGTCACGTTCCTTCCAATTTAAACAAGGTTTGGGATGCCTCCCATGACTTCCCTCAGCACCAGTCTCTCAGTGCTTCCAGTCCCTTTTTCTCATAAGGGAGACGTTTTTTTCCTATTAATTTTAGCAAGAGTTACTGACTCAGAAAAGCCAGTCTCTTGGAAAGTAGAACCTTGTCCGGAAAGAGCTTAGCATTTTATGAAAAAAAGAATGACACAGTCCAACATTAGGAAAATCGAGATATGACACATTAAAGGAAACTGGGATATTGACATACATGACCACTTTATATTTAACAATTAATAATGGCTTACTTATCGATAAAGACCAACTGGACAAGATGTTCCTCGTAGGAAAGTCTTTTGTGGGTTACTCATTAAGATCAGTGGGTAACGCTGACCCTACACAGATCACAAAAGCAAGAAGATGGCATAGCAGTGTTGCTGCTTGAGTAGATGGCATAGTGCAGCTGGACAGTGAAAGAAGCTGGGGTCTTTTTCCTTGCTTGCAGAGCCATAACCTACCAGGGGTTTGCTGAAGTCCTTGGCAATAAACCACACCTTGATTTTACACAAAAAGGCTGCTCCACAGGACAGTTTGTTGGATCCACATGGAGGCATCCTTCTTCCTACATGAAGAATTCAGCACTGGAGACACTTTGTGCATTGACTCTAAGTGTCTAGAGAGTCAAGCTTTGCTTAGTTTCAGAGAGCAAAGTTAAGGAGAAATAAATCCTATCTCACCATATGTAGTGCATCTCATAAGTGAACAGGAAAATTTAACTTCACTAGAAGTCACATTCAAGGGGCTGAAAATACCCTCACAGTTTTTCATCTGCCTATCAACAGCTGCAAGCCATTATGGCACATGAAGCAAGATTAAACAATCATACTGAAAAATAACCTACTCCTTGCATCAACATTTATGGTGATATTAGAATCAGAGCAGAGAAGAAATGCTAAGTGCTGATTCCACCACCAGTGAAAGGAGATCAGAAAGTCCTTGCAAGTTAACATTCAATCAGGGCAAAGAAAATGAAAATAAGACAGTGATTGCACAGCTCTCCACGAATGCCTACGTGCTGTATTATATAATAGAGTGTGCGTACATGGAAATGCTGGTCATATTATGTCAAGACTTATTTACAGGGAACAATCATATTGCCTCTTCTCAAATGACAGCAGTAGCTGGAGGGGCTCAGGCATATCTGCTGTGGATTGGCACTGTTCTCAGAGGGGTGCCTGCAGTGGGTGTCCTTTGCGTGACACCCTGCCTGCTATTCTGGTCACGACACAGTACAACACAGCATTAAAAACTGGTTCAAATGCACAATGCTAGAAATTCTATTTTGGTATATGAGAAGAGACCACTGGATACAATTGAACTAAAATGCCTCAACCTTATCACAACTAAATTGTGTCTCAACCTTCCCGAGATTAAGTTTTTCAACAGAATCAGAACAAAAGTTGGTTTTGCCAAAAGAAATTTGCTCATTTCCTGACACAGGGATTTTCCATTTTGAGCAATTCTAGGGCACAGACATGGCACAAAGCTTGATGCTGAAGGGCCAATAAGCATCATAGCATGACATGTAAAATCTGTCAGTGCTGGGAAGATAACAGCACACTTTCCTTCATTTTTCCTGTTACTAGGCATTTCTTTCATAGGAAGAAAAGAATAAATATGGAGTATACAAGAATGTGCCCACAAAGCGGTTTGATTCCTAGTGTTAACCACCATATATATAACTATATATATATATTTATAAAAAATTACATTTAAAACTCATCTGCAGCTCTTCTTGAGTTTTAACCAGCCTTAAAGATATAGCTGCACAGAACCCTTCTTGTCCAGATGGATAGGAGCATTTCTAGATGCCTACATGCAGGGATTTGCTAGTAGCATAAAATATTGCCTGTGTTTCTTAGTAACTGATAAAATAGTAAAATTAAAGCAGGAAGTCTCATTGCATAGCCTTAGTTTTATGATAAGATTCCCCCTAAAGATATGCTCTGAGACAAACCACATACAACTAGAGGGAGGAAAATTCAGTTTAGATTACTACTCCCTAATTGCATATTTTAAAATATCAGAATCGAATAACTTTAAAGCAAATGATGCAGGTCAGGGATTAAAATAATCTGTGTATTTTTAAATCCTCAAATTTACCTCTTTTTATTAAAGGCTTGCTTGGTGCTTAGCAACTACAAGATATCTAAATTGCTCATTGCAATCACTGCCATTCAATGAGAAAGATTTATAAGGAAAAATGCAAAGGTTATGAAGGAAGCCCATCAGGAAATCATTTATTTCTATGAAGTCATAAAATGATCCAGAATTAGCCAAATCACCCCAAGCAGTGCTACCCAATAATATTTAATATTTAATGTTCAAAGCGGATGCAAAGGACTTAAATGAGTATGTAACTATTGCTTATACCAAGAACAAGTTTAAAGGTTTTAGAAATCAAACAAACCCTTCCCAAAAAACACGAACACACAAACAAACAAGAAACCACCATCCTCACCTAATTCAGAGTTGAAAGAGTGTTCCTCCCAGCAGAAAAACTGATAAAAGATATGAGTAATAATAATAAATAAAATCTACTTTTAAGAGTATCAGGAGGGGAAAACCTTCCAAAACCAGTCAAAATATACACAGAGTGAATTGATGATCATAATGTAAAAGGAGAAACTTTTGAAGAGAAGACTTTTTTTTTTTTTTTTTTTTTTTTTGGTATTACTGTTCATTCTGGGAGAAGCTGAGAGATTCCCATATCAAAGCTCTTTTTCACCAGGGACTCATCAGAGGATCTGTCTGAAATTGAAGTGACTGTAGAAGAGGTTATGGAACAAATTGACAAAACGAATGTAGCAAATTGCCAAGACCAGATGGTATTCACCCAGGAGCTCTAAAGGAACTCAAGGATGAAATAATAGAATTACCAAGGAGAGCAGGTCTCTCATTGCATTGGTACCTGAGCAAGATGACAAACATGACATTGGTTTTTAAAGAACAGTTTAAGAGAACTGCAGGCCTGCTGTTTGTAGTGGACAACTTGGTGGCGACTCCAATAAAAGACAGAATTATTGGGCATCTGAATGATTGATTTAAAAAGAGTCAATATGGCTTTCTAAAGACAATTGCATCTCCAAGATATTTTTTGAAGGGAAGCAGCAGGCTTTACAGGTATGATAGAGCTAAAATCTGCTTGCATTTCCAAAAGGCTGCCCTATTAAAGGGACAGAAACAAGTGATCATATCATAAAGGAGGAGCTGATGGCATAAACAGGTAATTGCTTAAAAGACAAAGGATAGAAGTAAATGTCTAGTTCTTGCTCAACACTGATTCCACATGGGTTCATACTAGTCCTCATACTAATTCTTATACCAATGAATGGCCTGATAAGGGCTTAGCAATAGGGTGAGAAAGCTTGCTTATAATATAAATACTAAGTTATTAAGGCTGAAGGCCAACAGAAGAACAGCAGGACTAGCTAGTTGGGTACTTGAGTAATAAGGGTGCAGGAGAAATTCAGTGTAGGTGAATAGAAAGTGCATAGAGGAGAAAAAAACCCACAGTCCCAGCCAGCTGCACATATAAATAATGGTCATTACTACTGACTAACTAATACTATTCAGGAACATCTTGTATATAATCGGAAGCTCCTGAAAACATAGGCTCAATACTCCACAATTCTTAAAACCATAGTGGTTTGCATTTTTATGAAATAAGAACATGATCCTCGTTAACAATTATGATTTTATTTTGATTATTATGTGCAGTGCAGTGATCTCTCTTGAGCCTGGAACAGGTACAACAACCAGCAAAGCCAGAGGATTTTTTTTTTTCTTGAGGAAAAAATAAGCAAGCTATGACTGCTCAGTCTGAAAAACAGATGACAAAAGGGAAATACAGTAGAGGTCTAAAAATTATGAAGCTCATGGATGGGTTGAAGAGGGCTAGCTTTTCCCTGGCAAAGATACTAAATAAATAAACAAGAGACATTAAATGAATGGAGCCATGTTCAGCACAAACAAATGGAGGTGGTTCATTATACGATAGCCCCTAAGCTACCAATGGCCGTAGCTAGCAGGGTATTTGGGTTTATTCCTATTTATGCTGTTACTCTGCCAAAGGCATCCATTCAGAGTCTCTGCTGGAGCTAGGAAAGAAATTGAATAGGTCCCCAGTCTGACCCTAGAGTCTGTTTTGCATTGTTATATTAAGTACAGTAATATCTTACTTCTGGATGAATTTAAATACAACTGATCTACCATTTTTTTGGATTTGGAATAATAGATAAATATGGATAGACAAATATTTTCCACAACAGGCAGCTCTTCAAGAAGTAGGTATGATGGGTCTGAATACCATCCCTACAGAGGCATGCATGTAACAGTGAGATGAAGAGATCTTCAGAGCAAAGTGATCTTGAAATCAAGAAAGATGTACTTCCTCTTGGCAATAAACTATCATGTTTTTAGTAGTTAAATATCAGCAGAGCTTCTGTCATTTCATTGCAGCTCCCAGAAACACCCGGCTAGGGGTCTCTCAGAACAGGAACATGGGTGCTGTCTATACTTGCTAATTAAATAATGCTTGGCGTCTTTCCTAGACATAGGAATGTGCTGGTCTACACAGTTATGTTAGCATGGTCCCATTAAACAGCACTGTGCTGAAAACTAGCACACAGTCTGGAGCAAAGATGTTACAGGGACTATTCCCAGCTCTGTTTGCATATGGGCATCTTATTTGGAAGTTGAGAGAGATGCCTGTAAGGACTTTTCTAAAGAAAAAGGCAGCAGGAGAGGGGAGGAAAATAAAAGGTAAAGACACATCTTTATTCCCTTATTGGCATTAATCAGTGCTCAATAGTCATGCTACTGTCCTACTTCCCTATCTTCTTCCCTTGCGTTCCTGCCTTATCGCCTGTTTGAGATCTGTTCAAATATCTTTGCTCTTTTCCCCTCAACTGGTCAGTATGGCAACCACTCAAACATTGTACTGTTTCAAGCCCCGAGAGCCTCCTCTTTTTCAATTGGTCCCTAAAGGAAAAACAAAATCACCACCAACAAAACCCCCACACAAAAAATATCCCCAAGTCCTATATTTTGTAATAAGATCCTAAAATTTTTCATTCTCATCTCACTAGAGAATCCTAGAAATCTTTCTCTTATTTCAGCTGTATTTATTTCAGTGTTTATTGCAGTCTCTTAGTTCAATTGGAATATGGTGGGGTTGATGTTCTTCCTTCCAGCTCTCCCGTTCTCTGCTATCCGCAGCTCTACCCAGTTACGATACCTATTTGGCTAATGAGCATACAAAGCCGTTAAGAGAGGGTTAAGCCTTTTGTATTTCACACGTGATGTACTCCGGCATTTACTTGCACATGATGAAAGACCCAGTGACACACTACCTGAATACAAGTATTCCAGCAAAGGATATAGAAAATCCATACCATTTTAGCTGTCTCAGAAGCAGAATCAATTAGTGGCTCAATCCTAAATTCTAAGTGTACAGTCACTTAGAAGTTGCACTAGCTGAATAATTTACCCCATTCCCACAAACATTACTGGTTATACACATCATATTGCCTAGTGGGCAGACAAGGCCACACAGTCCTCACTGCCTCCACTGCCATGAGCTGCCCGCTCCAAGCAAGAGTATCGCTCCAAACCTTTGTAACCTTGGCAGCAGGGAAGCCAGTGGAAATCCCTAGCGGTCAACAGCACGGCTTTGCATACACCTGATTTTTCAGCCCAAAATGCTGAACAACCTACTTCAGGCCCACTTCTTCCCACTCTAGAGAAATGAAAGT
Source organism: Crypturellus soui (assembly GCA_032275445.1). Lineage (NCBI taxonomy): Eukaryota > Metazoa > Chordata > Aves > Tinamiformes > Tinamidae > Crypturellus > Crypturellus soui. The sequence continues at coordinate 29,482 of JAUBNY010000418.1, read as the reverse complement.
CGGAAGACCCAGCAGCTGGCTAGTCCTCAGGTAGTCTTCTCTCCTGCGACCACTGCACTTCAGCAGAGAGGCTGCCGAGGGGACCTCATTGTGCCTCCAGCTCTTAGACTGCCAGTCTAAGGAGAAAGGCAAACCAAAAGATTAAACATTACTACTTCAACAATCCAAGTACATACTTCTTCTGCCAGCTGTATTATATTAAAAGGAACAGCTGAAATGGGGACTGATTCAAATAGAATCAACCATGTTACACCGAACTTTGAAATCTGCCAGCTTTGCTGTTAGCACACAAATCCATATATTTACCTTTGGCTGTTTTATTTTTTACAAAGTAAACAACAGTTGGGAGATTTAATTTCAAGGAAAGTGACATTTGTTGTTAAGCTTTCTTGCATACAGATTCTTGAACCAAACTGAAGTTTAAAGCCAATATTTTCTTTTGGGAAAAATGACCCTGAATAAAGATGAATGAAATTTGAGATAAGAATAAAGTTGAGATTTACACAGAAAAGACAATACCAGTCCCTCTGAAAGAGCTTGAACACGCCAAAAACCAGAAGTAGTCTGAATGTAAACACAGAACGAGATGGCAAGATCAAGTCTCTACTCTGTGCTGGGTGAGGGATATAAATCTGTCTAACCAGAGACTTGGTGTAGGCAAAGGATATACTGCTAGCAGTGGAAGTACAGTATTAACAGAGAGGATGGAGACTAGATAGAAAAAAGTATGCTATGAATAAAGGTCCCTTCTAAAAATACTCCTAAGGAAAAATAATTCACCTCCATATCAGCTGTGTGAGTCTTGAAATGTTCACATATCATTTTTTCTTTTGAGAGCAAAACATTTCTTTTTTGTTGTTGTTTTTTCTTTAATAAAGAAAAATAAATTGAGAGATTCTGGCATGGAAGTCATTCTACCATATTAGCTTTAGAGTAAAGTTAATATGAAAAGACTATAAAACCACAGAACTCTGCTGAACATTAAGGCAGGTCAGGGAAATAATAATTTTAGGAAAAAAAATGCAGTCCAATAAATAACTTAAATGTAAGCAGGGGCAAAAATAAGCTATTTACTTGGTGTCCTTTATCTGTGAGGACTGAGGCTCTACTACACAGCTTAGGCCTCCAAATACCACCCTTAAAATAAGGGGCTTCCTCATCACACGATAATCTTTACAGCAGTGCAACATAAAGAGGCAGAGGCCTCTCAAACATAAAATTTTCTCTTCTCGTTACCCCTTTCTGGCAGTTCCCTAGTATTAAAAACCTTCCCTCCCCTCCTACCCCCATAGAACCCCCTCAAAAGCTATATGCTCCCCTATATTTATTCAGAAAGTCCGCGAGAGCAGGATGCACACTCCGAATAAAATTGCAAGGAGCAACTTCCGGGAGCGCAAAGGCAATGTCTTAATGACTGGTGTCTTCTCCAGCATCAGTGTCTGGTTGTGCCTGTTCCCCCAGCCCACTGCAGCACCCATGGAGAACCACTGCCCTGGCTGCAAAACTGATAGGGTTTTCATGTGGAGCAAGAGGCTTTCCAGGTTGTGTCCCTGGGATTCCGAGAAAAGCTAGTGAAATATCTGGGAAATTTAAGAGTCAATCCTATTGCAGTGTCTTCTTCTTAATGGGATATAAAACGGGTTGCAACAATTTTTCTCTCTTTCAGAGCAAACAGCCGCTTTCTCCACCCACCGCTCTCCTCTCACAATCGTACTCACTACCAAATTGTCTAGCTGGAGCAGAGAGCCTCAATTTTTTCTTCCAAAAGCTTTCTGGGCACAACAGCACACATCTAGGTGCCTTTTCACAAAGGCAGCAAAGGTCTGCTAACATCTCTGTCCCACTGAGATTTTTCTCTTTGCCAGAGCACAATTACCTCGCACATCTCTGAACTATCATCCAGACTTACAAAAGCATCCACCTGCACGAGCCCCAAATCTGGCCCAAGCCATTGGAGGTTTCCTAGGGAATAACTCAGTGCGGGGAGGTCAAGGCATCACTTCAGCGCAGGATCGATTCACTAGAATAATTATTTTTAGACAAAGCATGGAGTTCATATTCATGTCAGCCGAGATCATTGTCAGCATTACAATATCTCCTCCCTGGAGTTACAGCCCTGCTGTGCTGGGCACAGTACAGTACATGCAACACAGGCAGAATGCAGAATAAACGGAGTCCAGGTAAGGTGCAAAAGAAGGTGACAGAGTTCCTGGGTGGCAGAAATAAAAGCAAATGCTTATTTTCTAAGTTGCATGTATAATTAAGTATGTGGTTCTGAAATGTCACAGTATTGGGGTTATACTCATCAAAACAGACAGCAACCAAGTAGATATTAATGACACAGATGAGGTCACCTGCCTACACAAACAGGAATTCTGCCTGGTTCGGCCCAGTGCTATTAATGAAATCAAGACAGGAAAGACTGGAATGGCATATGGCTGGCAGATGCAAGCATGTAATTTGATGGTGCAGTGGAAAGAATTACTCACTACATCATTATCAGCTCAGCCTTTTCCAATTTCTTAAAAGAAAAAGACTTTATCTCTTGTTCAACCATTTAGGAGTGAACCTATCCGTGACTGACTGTGCATGCCTGTCCATTGCTTTTCAAATACAGGCTTTATGCCTAGTTTACAACACTATGAAATAATAGTTTTGGAAAGGACTTCAGAAGTCCTTCACATGCCTGTGCCTAGGCCTTGTTTCATTCTTGTGATTCTTGGTGGACATTTCACCAGCCTGTTCTTAAAGACCTCCGTAACTTATCTAGTCTATAATGATTTCTAACTTTGCTCTCAAAAATCCTTTTATCTAGCACTCGATTTCCATCTCTGTTGCTGCAATTTAAACTCACTGAGCCCAGTTCTAAAGAGCTTCTCTCTCTATTTTCGGAGAACCAGACCATCCTTCCTTCTGCCTTTGTAAAATCCTTCCATATGAAAAACTGAACTTGATATCTACTTTTATTTTAAAGCTGAATCATTGATAACCACATCCAAACAGCAGTTTATCTAAAGATAATCAGTTTTTCATCTAACTCAGTTTCCTAAACACCATCTTTCCCTAGTTAATTCTCAAAAACTTTGCATGAAATAATGTCAAAGATCTCTCTTAGGGCATTATCATGCTGTCCAGCCAGAAGTCTAAGTTTGTAAATTAAAAAAAAGCCTTAATGCTCTACATTAACTACAAGATGTGGAAGATGACCAGCACATCACTTGAGCTACTATTCTTTATTTTCTCCAGCATCTGCTAAAAGTTTTAGGCAGTGACCCTGCATGCCTTCTCTTCCTTCCCCCATCTTTGTTTTACAGGAAGCATCTCTTGAAGGGAAGCCCATACGGGGTAACGTGTGGGAAGACAAGGCACATGCTAATAAACAGGCCCGTTTCACTTTTTGGCCCATACTTTGCAGTACATCCCAGTCTACTCTTTCACGACACTGAAGTTAGTGTTTATTTTTTACTTTGCAACACCATATGAGCATGGCCAACTCATCTGGCAGGGATATCCTCTCTAAACGGAAAGTTCATAAAGTTTCACCTTCTCCATCTTCCCTGTCTATCCTTCCACCCTTTCAAAAATGGGTGTTCGTAGAAGAGTGTGCACATGAATTTTTTCTGGTCAGGAGGGAATATACTGTATCCTGTTTATTTTGAGAAAAAATAAAAAAAAGAAGTGAAATGCATGCTATATGAGCATCTTAGATATCAATCTCAATAATGGATATATGTTTTCTTGCCTGATAAATCACACACATTACGACACATATTGAGTTGCAGCAATTTGAAAGCATAGGAAAGTGAGATTAGATACCTGTGCTGAGCTGTGATCCTTGTTTCCCTTGGTTTAGAATCATAGAATCATAGAATCATAGAATGCCTAAGGTTGGAAGGGACCTCTAGAGGTCATCTAGTCCAACCCCC
>JAUBNY010000417.1:262506-274264 GCA_032275445.1 Crypturellus soui | reverse complement strand
TTAGCACGGTCTAAAATAGTGAAGGTAAAATGCATGTTTATATGTGGACAGACTACTATGGAACTGATGCTTTGCTAATTCGTGTGAACTTTTCTCACATACCTGCCAGAAAAATTAAAAGAACATTCCTGGTCATGAAAGGCCTCATATCTGTGCCAGCAAACACTTTTCCTTCAAAACAGAGCAGCCTTCACTTTTGTGACTAGTTGGAATTGATGCACACACCTTTGTAAACATTTATCAGCGCACTTAATGCACACTCACTGTATTCCCCCTTACTCTTCCACACAACACAGTAGCAAGTCTTGACTCATATAAGAAACCCTGCACCTATGCTTTCTACAGCTTCCTCTTTTTATGTTTATGCTGAACAGCTTGGAAAATCTTGAATCTGGAGTGTGACCTGTAGAGCCTCTTTTGCCTAAGAATCAGCATCACAAAGTCCGGGTGTCTGGTTCTGGGACCCAACCATACTGTAGGGATGTTGGACGCTTCCTCCTTTCAAAGTGTGGAAAAAATATTCATTTTATTTTCTAGGGAAAAAAAAGTGTAACAACCATGGAGAAGGAAAGAACGGAAAAGAGCTAGTCATGAATAAAAACAGTAAGACTTGCTTTTCTGATGGAAGGAAAAAAAAAAGCACCATCTTGCTTGGAATTTTCCAGTAATGTTATGGAGTCAGGAAAGAGGTAGGGATGGAAGCAGAGGGCTGTAAGAGACTGAGAGCATGACCATAAGAGAAGCCAAGGAACTGCCTTTTCCTGTCTCTCAGTACTCATTTTCTCAGGGATGTGGCTGAAGGAGAAGGACAACCCACCTTGGTATACAGAGTAATCTCAATAGAAGTAAGGAAAGAAGCAAAAAGAGCCACATCCCTTTTACTCCTTGCCGGTCTGCTCATAGGCTGTTACTGCAGTGCACTTCTTGCTGGACCTCAGTTTGCTTTACAAGAGGCTGTTCTGCACCAGGAAGGCTGGAAATGCATGGGATGATTCTCTAAGTGCATGCCCAGTGCAACAGGGGTGCGACACAACAGCATCAAGGACAGCATGGGGTTACAAAGTCTGCCTGCATATTGTGGGAGGACAATTACAGATCCCAGGGGAATTTTAACTGCTGAACGGAAGCCAGGAACTGTTTTAGAAGATTTGTGGTTAGTATGGGCCAAGCTGATACAGGTAGGATTTCTAACAACTTACTAGTGTAGATAAACATGTTCTACTTATGGGGATTGTTCCCAAGCAATTTAATTTACTAGTATTGTTGTAGACTTAATGTACCTGCAGAGACAGTAGTGATTAAACTAGGAATTTGTTTCTTTTCCCAGGTGTGCTAGTTTTATGCCAGCAAGTCACAGCCACTGTGTCTTTGTGAACTGTGTGCTGCATCAAAGATTTATTCAGAAAGATTTATGGGAGAAAAATACTAATGTAATTATGCCACCATTGTTATAACTCCCTTTGATAGTACCTATTTTAAAATAAGCATCTACAGAGAGATTGGAGAAAAGTGGTAAAAAGTGTACTAGTAAATTTTCACATGTAGACAATCTCTAAAGGGATTTATTTTCCAATAGAAACATGTGCATGATGCAATGTTCTTATGGCTTATAATTCTAGAGAAATTAGACCTATGACCAGGAGTGCCACACTATAGTTGTTTCTTAGTTTGATCATGCTATGTGGCTTGTTAATACATAACACACGATTTTCTCAAAGGCCTTTTTATATAGCATGATCCTTATTCATATGGAGGGAGTAAGAGAGAAAAAGAAAGAAAAATTGGAAAACAAGGAAAAAGAAGGTAACCGTCTTACTGAAATACAGGCTTGTTAAGAGATATGTGCATAATGATATTTAAGATTAGTTCAGTATTTTACAGCATAAAAAATAAAAATAGTTTCAGGAGAAGGAAATGAACTTAAAGTGGTTGTGAGAGCTCTCTTCTGAAGTTTCGCATCTTGCCAATATTTATTTGAATTTCCACATGCAGTATTTGCACTTATCAGAAACTTGCTTGCAAATAAAATTCAGCTCAACCAAATGTTCATCTATAAGCAAACAAAAGAGGTCATGAATACGAATGAAATGAATTGGTAGGATCTATTTATAACTATAGTCACCAGCCAGCTTTAGTGGCAATATACTTTGTAATTAAGTGGATGTTTTCTCCTATTCTCTGTAATGAGACAGCAGGCTATGGAGAGAAATGTAGATAATTAAGGTTCTCATTCTGCCACCCCTACTGATACTGATTTCAAAGGAAGAAGAACTCAAAGAAGAACTCTAATAGACATTATAAGGATAATAGGATAAATGGAATCTTGAAGAAAACTTGGGATTCTAAAGAAAATAATGGTTCACAGTGGTATTTTTGAAAGATTTGTGCTACTATACATTCGTTTTATAGTAGAACAAAGAAAGCATTATTTTCAGGTGAACAAGATTTTACACATCACTCAGAGAGCAAGAAGGCTATTTGGGTACTGAACTGAACACATATTCTGTGTGAAGTGCTTATATTTGATCACAAGGATGGCAAGTCAGATAGTTGTCGCATGACGAAGTACAAGGAATAAGGCTTTCCTATGCTACAATTAAGATATTTAGGCACTAAAAAAATATTTCACAATAGTCATCTTTTGTCAAAAAGAAAAATACTGGAATTCTGTTGGTTGAAAAGGAATTACAAGGAATGTATTGAAAGATGCCAGTCCTGATTGAACAAGCCCAGCTGCTTCCTTCTAGATTTGTTATTCGTATAAATCTCTGAATATTCTGCTTGTCGGATTGCCAAGTGCACGACTTCAGTGAGCTAAATTCCTTTCCTTTGCGGGAGAGAATGTGTTTGGAAAGCAGAATATAATGTGTACCACACAATTTAAAATAAGACTTATGAATGAACAGTTGTTTTATTGACAAAGTATCATCCATCATATTGTAAAATAAAACCAGGCCTCCAAAATACAACTCAAAACGCCTGTAGTTACACAGGAGAATTTTGGTCCAGAAGCACTTGTTTAATTTACATCATCCCCAACTTGAAGACTTACGCAGACTGGAACCCCAAAATAAAGAAAATCCTTCCCTTGAAAAAACAAAACCAAGACAAAAACAAATCAAAAAGCGAAACAAAGTAAAACACCACTCAACTGCTCAGCCTCAGGTGCAGTGCAGTGATTCAGATTATGCAGCAGGCATCAGAGAAGAAAGTATCAATGAAATTGAAACAATCACATGCTGTTCCTTGGTGATAAGGATCACTCTTTAGAGTCTACACACAAAACTAGTAAGGTTTCACAAAACTAATATCCATTTGTAACCAGTAGGACTCATCCATAGGACTGTTACTACGGCCTGGATAGCCGCTGTCAGTGCCTTGAAGAAAGGTTCTTAAAGAATGAAGAATATTTATATCTGCAGGTGGTTAACATTTCTCATCCAGATATGATTTCAGAGATCTCAAGAGCAGGACTTTGGAGGAAAACAATACAATTACTAACACTAGTGTAATTACCTTCTCCTTTGAACCTAATGCCCATGCACAGTCTCAGGAGCAGAAGACTTACAAACATGTGAGAGAGATCCAAGACTGGATTGCAGATTCCAGCACCCAATTTATCTTGAGAAAAAAAAAAGGAAAAAGTCATTTCTGAAAACAAAACCCATGTCAGCTGCAGTACTTGAACTTTATCTGCTGACATCACGAGCATTCTATAGGTTTGTTTCTCAATATTATAGTACAAATCTGATTATATGTTAGTCATTTAACAGAAGAGTATATATTGTGCTAGAACACCAAGCTGTAACATTTTGTTTTCTTTTCAGAATTTTCATGGGATCTTTGTTCATACTTCTCTCCTAGAGCTAGGAATATTGCAGTATTGTACCTTCCACAATGTGCTAAGCAGTTCCTACTACTCATGCTGCAAAGAGCATCCTGGAAACCATATGATGTTAGGAACATTCTGTTAAGGCAGAGCATTTCACTTAGTATGGAAATTATGAAATCCACAGCTAAAAGCTGAGTACAATTTTAAAGACTACTTGGAAATCCAGAGTTTTAAACCCAGCTACATGAAATATGAAGATATCTAGTTGTTATAGCATGGACTTTGCACTCATTTTTCATGCTCCATTTGGTAATGAAGGAAATAAATTGTTACTAGTCTGTAGATTAAAATCACAATAAACACCAATTTCACTCAGACTTCCTGGACACACAGTGGAAGATTCGATGAGCCAGACGTGACTATGCTACATGGCCTGAGTATAGTTAATCTTCCCAGAGGTGCAACACGAGCTCAGGCTTCTCATGAAATTATTTAACAAGGAAGAGGATTGGTGATGCTTATCTGATGTTTCAGATAGTAAGGATAGCCAGGTAGTCAAATCTTACTGAAATCCTCCTGCAAGTCCCTTTGAAAACCCCTATGTCAAGAAGGCTTCCGTCTATACAAAAAATGCAGAAATTAGGTTAATCTCTATATTTTAAACTAGGAAAATAACTTTTTTGAGTGATTTTTCAAGCAAATAAATAAAACTTGCAAAGAGTTAAGACACCACTAAATGCACTGACTTTTACCATTCCATTTTGTTTTTTGTTTTTTTCCTGTAATAATTAGTACTTTATCATATCAGATAATGTAGAGAGGTGGTTACTGAATCAATTAACTTACCTGCTAACTTTTGTAAGCCATATAAAAGTAGACAGACACAGGGAGGCCAAGGACACCTTTCCCAAAGTGGTACTTGCAGACTTGCAAGTTGAAAAAGAGACATCCATAAAGTGTCAGCATCTGAATCTGTGCCTTGTAAGGACAGAAGCAGACTACCAGCTCTGGCTTTGGCTAAAGGGGAGGTCAAAGTTAGTAAGCATGGCAGAGGTCAAAGGAATTTCAGATAATAGAAATTAAAAAAGAAAAATGTTTAAATGTAAATTCTACATACCGTAATGACTTCCAGAACATCAGAACTACTTTTTGGCATGAGAATTTAGAATAAGATTTTGCACAGCAAGAGAAATTCAGGTGCTCAAAATAAAAATATTTCAGTTCTACTTTAGATATGACATTTCCAAGTTTTCCACTGACTCTTTATTCATTATTGTCTAATTAGCTAGAAATAAACTTCTTGCCTTGGTAAGATAAGGCTTCCATATACTGTCAGATTAATAATTAGGGATTTATTTCTGAAGACCTGTTATTTGTGATGTTCACATATCGCACACTTCTGTGGATGAGTTTCACAAGTCCCCCACGAGACACAGCAACTTCCCATCTTGCAAGCCTCCATACCAATGCAGCACTGTCCTTCCTTTGTTAATGAACATGCAGATGAATTGCTTCCTACTATTTTTGCATTAATATCTATTATTTAAGTACGCTGTTTTAATTTGTACTACAATGGGAAATTTGTAATGGGAAATTAGTAAAACAAGAAAGTAAAACAATGCTCCATATGTTTAGCATTCTGCAAACATTAACATTTGTAGGCAAAGGACATATATGGTAAATTGTATCAGCTTCAACTCTTAACGACAACATTACTTTGGTATGACATATCAGAAAGTTAGTAGTAGCATATTATGAGAAGTGACATTACACAGATGGATAATAAGTGGCCTATCTGGATACCATTTGAAAATCACAATAACTTCAAGTTCTCAAGGAGCAATACAGTTGTTTTTCCAAACTTAGGAAACTTTCAGTTTTCTTATAAGACTTACGCTCATTGTTGCAATATAGGTAACGGATGTGTACAGTTTTGAAAATCATGCACTTAGCTGAAAGGGATCTTATTCTCTGTCTTGAAAGAAATACAGCAATGCTTTTTTCCATCATTATTAATTTTAACTTCTATCCTTATTCATTATTAAGATAGAAAGTATTTTCCTATCCAAGTCTCAGCTCATTGATAAGCCTTCAAATTAAATCAGCATTATATAAGTCCCTTCTCTTTTGCAAAATATAATTAAATATATATCTTTCTGAATATTATTATGTATACATATGTCAGTCCCTTATGTGATTCATTAATATCTATGCAGGACAAAATAAAATTAAAAAAAAATCACATGGCAATCTGGAAGTTGCAAGAAGCAAATGCATCTTTCAAACTTGAGCAATTATTGAAAGGTAAGTAATGGTGTCTTTGCGTGTGGCCTACTGTATTTAGAAAGTATACATCTATATTACACGTGTAATACACTTAAAATACCTTAGACAGCAGGCGGATACATTAAGCAGAATGCATAATTTTTGATAACAGATGATAGGAACATTTTTACCTGATAAAACTACTTTAAAAAAGTAAATATACACCTTCGTACAGTTTTAAAGTATAAAGAGAATGAAAATGTACATTTTTAGACACACAGTAGTCTCTTTTCTCCCTACTTCAAAATAAAGCGTGTTTTTTGGCAGTTCTACTTCTTTGGTCCCCAAAATGCACCACTGACCTGCTTTTATTGTGTAAGTAAACATAGAAGTATGTTATCTGTACTCAAAACCAAAATGGAGTATCTGAATATTCCAAAAAAAAAAAAGTATTAGTATAATGATAATTTCTTACTTAAATGAATTTTGCAAAGGATTTTGGGGAGTACAGCTACAAAACAGTCAGCTAGCACCTTTCACAAAGACTCCTTGCATGTTTGCACAACTTAGCACAATTCTGATCAGGATTTTTTTTTTATAAGAAATTTCCTAGTAATTCAATTTTTAAATAGCTTTCTGCAAAGCTTTTGAACAGAAAAATTAAATACCTTCTACAGAATGGCAATATTCCCGAAAAACTGTCTCTCCAAAAATATTAAAGATATATCCCTCAGACATTGAAATAAATTCATTTTAAGAAAGGTTAATTCATAAGCTAAAGGTACAGTGGATTTAACACGTGGAGATAAGCAGGATCATTTCATGAAGACTCAGTGACAATTAGAAAAAAGGTATTTCAAGGCACATAGAGTAAAAGAAAAACTAAGTGCAGGACTGTATGTCAGACTCGATCTTCAAATCGGTGGATTGAGGTGGAGGAAGGAAAAAAAACAGAATATAGTAATGAACACCTGAATTGATGTAGCTGCTAAAGAACTGCCTTCTCAGGGTTTGCATCTGAAGCTTGAAGCTTCTTTGCAGGAATTTGACCTAGAAGACTGATGTGGTTCAATGAAAGGAATGAGATTAGGTACCTAAAGAGAATTTAGGCACTCCTATGAGTAAAGAATTCTTTTCCCAGTTCTCCTAAGCCTTCCTCTTTGCAAGGGTGAAATAAAGTAAGGAACTGTCATGAAGCAGTTCTGTGAAGAAGAAGAAAGCCTAGAGATATCTGAACACTCCATGGGATCTCTCCAGAAACTTTTCAAAGCCGTTTTTCTGTCTTTGCATTTTTTTTACCTTGTTTCTGTCTGTGATGCAGAATAACAAGACATTTTTAGTTTAAAAGTTCCTACAGCTGCTTCTCAAACAACCTGTAAGGAGTTTTCAGAATCACTGAAGGTCTGTCAGCTATCAGCTTAATTTCATCCTACTAGTGCTTGTTTCCTGAAACTCTTGCCTTGTACCTTCCTACTTTCTTCAACATTTTTCTGCACTGGCATCAAGGTGAATATTACCCGCTTGAGTTTTCATCAGAATACTACTTCTCTTGAGGTCTGTTTCCTCAGAGAGAAAACAGTAGGAAGACTTGGCTTTTCACTGCAAAAATTTCCATTCAACTGTTTTTGCATACAATTCCTTGTTTTAAAAGTGTCTTGATATCACAGGATGGGAAGATGAATATCATGATACATTTTTTCTTTCTAAAGAAATTTAAAGAGGTAAATTATAGGATGCTCTGTCTGATATCAGTATCTGATAAAAATGCTGAAAAATAAATTTTGTGGCAATAAAGAGGTAAAAGAGGAGCTAATATATTTTGAAAATACTGGAAGTCCTTCTATAATTTTCTAGTAAAATCAAGAAGAATATGAGAAAAGCTGGTCTGATTGACATAGTGCATCCAGATGTTAAAGATTTTCTATAGATTTCTGTCCCTGGATCTTAAGAGCCAGCCATGAATATGAATGAATCAATGCAAATGAAATGAATGAATAAGTAATAAGGAAATGAAAAGGTAATAGTTCTCATTATTCAGGATTGTAAAGATAACAACAAATTGTGGAAAATTAAACCTTTACAACACTGAATGATGAGGTGTAGAAATGGTAAATTAGTCTCAGTATAGGCAGATACAAAAGCATACCCAGAAACAAGTAAAAAAATCATTTCACGTATATGATTTGCTTAGAGTTGACATTTTAAGGCTATTCAGGAATGAGGTCTTCTCTGTAAACAAATAGTGCTGTGAAAGCATCAGATCAGCATTTGACAGAAGACAATAAAAGCAAACAATATCATGGTTTCCATACCAGAAGAGATTACACATGCTAAAGCTCTTCAAGCCTGGAAAACAGATGACTGTAGGAGTAAGATTTCTAAAATCATGAATGGCATGGAAAACATAAGAATGAATTATGTGTTACCTCCTCCCACTCAGGATCAGCTAGACTTCACAGACAGTTGCTGGGAGGGAGATTCAGTCGGAAACAAAAAGAGACTATTCTTCACTTGTTAAGTAGTTGAGCTGTGCACCCCTTTGCTAGGTTCCCGTGAGTGCAAAATTTATAAGTTCTAAAAGACAGTAGAAAATCTAATGGAAGAAGAGCAAAGCATTATAGGTTATCAAGTACATTATCACCATACCTTTGGCTCATGAATCCTAGAGCTCAAAACTGATGAAGTCTAGAAGATTTTTTTTTCTGGAAAAGTATCATTGAGGGTTCACCATGTTCTTATATTTTTTTCTGCATATTTTTAACTGAGAATATAAAGATAAACAAGCCCTTGATCTTCTCCAGTATGATAGTGTACTTTACTTACTTTACTTACTTTATAACATCCAAGGAACACGTTTCATGCTATTTCCCAGTTCTCTGTTCAAATGATTTACTTTTTTAAAAACGCGATCATTTTTAACCAGGAGTCTCAGTATTTTAAAAATCCCAAATACTTCTAAAACATTATTGCTATAAATGTTAACTGATTCAGACAGTAAGGAGTTTAAGCTATAAGATGGATAATCATGATTCATTTCTGGTGCCAGACAGTGTTGCATTTACCCATGCGTTGGCAGTTTTGTTTAAAGGATACTGAAGTATAATTAGGTCCCTTCTCCCCACTCCTACCAGCACACTTCAAGAAATGAAGCTTTCTACATTTTTCATGTCTGCCTTTACTGTTTTGTATATATTTGGACACAAGTCAAAAATAAGTGAGGAAAAAAAATATGAACAGTTCCTAATTGCATTTTTTTACTCTACAAACTACAGGGGCTAAAAGATAATGCTGTGATTTAACTATAATAAAATTTGACTGTGGTTGTTCAGAAATGTTCTTTTATTCATGGATAACAAATCACATTGTGGCATTTCTAATAAAAATATAAAGAATAGAATATTCTGGAAGATTAAATGTTATATATTTGAGGCCATTTTTGACAAGAGAAGAAAACAAAGGGACAGTCTCCATTTTACTTCTATTTCAAAGGCCAAAAAAAGAAGAGATTTTGTCAACCTTAGAAACAACGTAATAAAAGTTCAGAGGTGCATAATGCCGTTGGAGACCTCTACAAATTGATGGCAAGCAAGTGTATATTTATAAAAGAAAAAGAGGCATTGTTTTGGAATAGATATCAAGTATTGCAGATTTTTTTAAAAAGAATGCCATGCCCTTGTAAAGTACTCTAAAGCATGTTTAGCAGAAACACTTGTTCGTGGATTCCTTAATACTTTAAAGAGGATCATTATCAGAAGGAAAATGTGTTTTATTCCAAAAAGGGGTGGGATTATCAGAAGAAAACAAATAGCAACAACAACAACAAAAAGGCAACTCAAACATTCAGTAGAAAAAGTGTAGATGAAAGACAGCTTAGACTCCTGCAGAGCATTTCTGATACACAAGTTTAATTTACAATTTATTTGTAAATATAAGCTGGCATTATGCCACTAAGTAAAAGCAGTTAAGAAAACAAAGAGTTGAATTGGAGACTTCAAAATTGTGTTTGTAAAACAGCGAATAGGACCTTTTACCTTAATGGTGAAGGAATAGAAAATAAAGTGATTTATTTTTCTCTCCTAAGTGGATAATGTGAAGCAACCAAATGCACAATTTTAAAGCTTTGAAGATTGCAAATCTTCATAATTAGAACTTTGATTGAAATAGAAACATCAAACTTGCAGAATCATGTCTGGGAAGAAAAGCTTCCAGGGACAAAGTGTGTCAAGTAATTGGATTGTTTAAATAAATGTTTAAAAGAACTTTGCAGCCACAGCAGGAGAGATATACCTATACAAGCCTTGATCAAAGTAGTCTTTCTCAATTTCACATTGTTGGACTAATCATCAAAAGCCATATAATCATTAATACAATGATCATTAGAAAATAACTCAATAATTTCCCTGACATTCATTTTCATATGAAATTAGTTAATATCAGCATATTAACTGAGTAAACATCAGCATAAACATCAGTATTTTTTGAACGATATACAAGATAATTCCAAATTCCAAACAAACAGAAATCTCCAGAAAAACTATATAACCAGGGCATCAGAGTAATTGCTATTACTCATATCACTTTTCATTAACTGACACTATTGTAGATAGTATACTACATAAACCATAGGAGAAAAAAAATCCATCTTTCAAAAGGTTATGGCCTTGAAACAAATCACACTGCCATTAAAAAAAGTAACAAATGAGTAGAAAAAAACAGATATTAGGACTATTTTGTTTTTAATGATAGGAGGTCAACTTTTTTTTTTTTATCCTCTATATGTGCTATTTTTATCTTGATGTTTCCCAAAATGCATTCTTTTTTCAACGGCTTAAAAATCTAAATGTATCTTCTGCAGTTCCTCAGCATACTGCAGCATATGGCTAAATATGACAGGCTATTTTGTATAGGACTAAACAATATGGATTCTCATCTTATTTTCATTTGAGGTGACAAAGCTGACAGGATGCTGTAGAAATAAGATGCTGCACAAGTACAAACACATACAAAAAATCAGTAACTTAGAGATGCAAAGTCTACCATATCAGCCAGTTTCTACTGAGATATGAAGAAATCTTTATCTGTCCATAGCCTGTCTGCTAACTGCTTCCTACTTGAGACTTGTATTTAAATCTTAATTTTGAAAAAGAAAAAAAAAGGAAAAATAATTTCAGAGTGCTCAATATTATTTAAGTTCCACCTTTTTTAAGCATGAGGAATGTTACATTCAAGTTTGTTAAAATACACAAAAAATTAACGTTAATTTTCTCCTAATATTACAGGTAATTCCATTTATTCTCTTTTTCAAATGCAGTGGAATATCAACTAAATATAAAACTGGAAGATCCACAAGAAAGGACATTTTTTGCTTCTTTATGGTGTAAGAGTTTCAACTTTTATTACCCAGTCAGTTATTTTGGAGGCAGTGAGGATGACATAGATAACATATTTTCATCAAAAAATATTGACTGTCGATCCATGCTATTGTTCTGTTTTCTTGAAAGCCAACTAAAAAAAAAGAAAAAAAAAGGCACTATTCTTAAATGGGCAATTGCTTAAATAGACATCGAAATCTTGCCTTCTCTATATAAAGGAGGCGCCGACAAAGAAAACAAAATTCCAGCATGTTGTTTGGTGACTTGGTGATTTACAAGAGGGGGCAAG
>JAUBNY010000417.1:240510-258943 GCA_032275445.1 Crypturellus soui | reverse complement strand
GATGATTGCACATTTGTACATCAGAGCTAGCTAAAACCCCATGCTGTAGTAGAGAATTTCCTATACTGACATCCGAAGCCTGCTTTGGGAATGTTGCATTTGAATAAATTATGCTGTTTGGGAACTAAACTACTTGTTTGGGGGGCGAGCATTCGGACCTACAGTTGATCGATTGTTCGTGAATCCGACGCTGCCAGAGTCGAGCTTATAGTTTATCACACTATTTGGGAACTCGATTCACTCCTAGGAAGGCGATTGGACCTACAGTCCACAGACTGTGAATCCGATACTGATTTGATCCTTCCCCGCCCCCGCCAACACTGCAGCTTTCAAACTGCAACATTTTTCCACAATCAGTATATAATATATATCACTATGTACTATATTGAGGTCTATAGGATGCCAATGAAGTAGAAAAGCTTGTGCTCTTTAGCAGTCAGACAGATCTGTCTGATTCCCAATGCTCAGCCACACCAGGACACGGAGTCTAAGGTGGATGCAGCATATATTAGTAACTCTATTTGGAATCTGAAATCCTAACGGTGGTGTTATCTGTCAGGTGAATAACCACTGATTGGCTCCGATCTGAAATGAAGCCTCAGTTGTTGCAGGAAGTGAATGCTGGGAGCAAAGGACTGAAATTTCGCTTCATATGTTGTTGCAAGTTGAAATAGAGCCAGCTTAGCACAGAAGCAGAGCACCATTCAAAAGCTCCCAAGTACTTCAGTCACCCCAGATCTATGCCAGTTAGCAGCTTGGCTTCTTGGTTCTCGTCTACCAAAAACCTTCTTCGTGCTTCCTTTCCAGCCTCTGAATTTACAGAACAAATTGCCCTTTCTTTAAGAGACATAAGAAATATGCAAGTCCACATTTTTTACTGATAAGTGGCAGAGCGAGCTGGCACAGGAAACCCAGAGTTAACAAGAAATTTTACAAACAGCATGGAGTAAAAGAGACTGAATAAAAGGAAACTGATACAGAATTCCTACTATTCACTGTACACAAGTCTGAAATATTATAGTCCTCTGAAAAAAAATATTTTGCCATAAGGCATTTTGCTGTGGAGTGAATCTGGCCAAGATATCCAAAGCGGAAATATGATGAGGTTCATGGGCAATATCTCAGTAAGAGCACACACCAGTACAACCACTCAAGAAACAGCACTAGCAGCTGCCAGATGAGAGAGAATTCTGCTACATGAACAGTTGGTTTTGAAAGGAAGTGGGAGGAAAATAACTTTGGACTGGAAGCCAACCACCTTTCTTTCTCAGGAATGGTCTCACTGAGAGCCAGAGTAAGATTGCAGACTGGGAGACACAAACAGAAAATGAAATAACATGAGCAGCACCAGCAAGACTTTGGAAATCACTCTAGCATAGGCATGCTAAATGAGCAACAAAGCATAATGAAATATAGCCAAATTGTGTCTCCTTGGAACTGCAGCTGATATAAGCTGAAGCTGAAGAAATTGACTGTTTTCAGAATTGATGAAGAATTTGACCACTTAATGATTAAGACTGCAATAGATAATTGTACATGCTTTTAATAAAACCTGTTAGAGTCTTTCTTCATAGTAGGTTTGAAATAAGATAATTTAAGAAAGACCATTCCAGTGAATAACTAAAACTAACAGTACATTATCAGTAGCTGGGAAAGAGAGGAAGTTTATGTATATTACACATATGGGAGAAACTGGGAATCAGTATCCCAGACCAACTGATGACTGGTGTGTCTTGTCTCATCCAGTACCAGAAAACAAAAATGTATGTATATTTATCCTCTTCGATATTTTTCTGCAAATTTGAAATAAATAGATTATAGAATGTAAGATCATATTTTGTACTGAAACATATGGGTGAGCTACCAAGGACAGCAGGAGAGTTTAGTCCTCAGTGAAACTAGATGTCTACCAGTTGCTCATAAACAGAAGTGATCCTTCCTCCAGCAAGGACATATTTGTGTATTTGAAGAAGCAAAGCAATATTTACATTTTTGTCTGTTATATATATTAGTAAGTGTGAAGCTTACTTAGTATGTTATGAATAAATATTTTCATTGCATTTTACCACATCCTGGTTCAAGACAAGATGAATCAACTAAATTGATTGCAACAAAGCCAGGGACACAGCCAATCTATGAACCTGAATGTCTCATTGTGCATTGCAGATCCCCAACACATAATCTACTGTATCAAAAGGCGAGAAACAGTGGGCCCTTATTTCAGCTGCATGCTCCAGACAGTGCACTAGGAGAGGCTAAAGGTTCAAGAGATTCTGACATGTGCTCTGAACTGCTTGCTTGGACCCACAACTTCTCCTGGATCTACCAGAAAGTTATGAAAAAGACTACGCTGTGGATGGATATTGGTCTTGAAGAGAACAAGTAGTCATATTAGAAGGAAAGCAGGCAACCTTTGTATTAATTACAATGACAAAGGTGAAAAACAGTTTTTTTTTCAGGTCAAATTGTGTAAGTTTGGGAGTATTTTCATTTGGAATTCTCCTATGTTCTACTGTCTCTTTTTTGACTGGAATATCAAGGTTTCTTATATTAAACTGCAACATATATATGTGTATATATACATATGTAGCAGAGGAAATATTGCAGGTCATTTTTTGTTTTGTTATATTCTTTGATTTGTGACTGAACCTCCTTTCTCTTTGTTTGTTTGGTGCTATATGCATGTCACTTGGACTTAGAAGAAAATGCAATTGCTTCTTAAGGTGCTTCATTTGAATGAAGTGAAGAGAAAGAAAAACAGTCAAGAGACAGGGCAGATTATTAAATATAACAAAATGTTTACAAGTAATTTTAAAAAGTAATTCCAGTTTAATTAATTTTATTACCCTATTAAAATAATGAATGCTTTTCTTAATTGCATATTACACTGGCATGACTTCTCTTTTTTTTTTTTTTTTTATTAACCCCGATTTCTTAACACTCTGTGGATGGTACCAGTTTATGTCACTCATTTCCCCAGAAACAGACGTTAGTATGCTTATTTGCAACCGGTAGTGAGTGATCCTGCATGGAGATTAAATTATTCCAAAGACACCACTCGTGAAAAAAGGAATAAGGAAAGTAAGTTAATGTGCCAGAATCTGACCTTTAATAATCATAGAGTTACTTTAACTCATCATTTTAAAATATGCCTCTGCTTGTGCTCCATCTCCTTAAGAGTTTTTAGAATATAGGCTCCTTAGATGTATGTATTAGAAATAGCATGGGGAATTTGACTACCATAATTATCTTTGTGATTTTGTTTCAAATAATTTCTTCTTTTAGAACTTTTAATTATCTTTAGCATCTTCATTCTACAAATGTAGTACAAAACTCACTGTTGCAATTACACATTTTAAAGGGAATGAAATAATATTTTCACAAAATTTTGACTGCATATTGTTTTATTTGGACAATACTGCTGAAGTACCACAGGTATTCCAAATTTTATCCCTGCCATTACTTAATAACTTCAAGGCTGGTGCTGCTGAAGACCAGTACTTCTTATGAAAAATAAGACTACAACATTGACTGTTAGTCACTTTGTCTGTCTTAGGGGATTCTGTTTTGACATTTAGCATTTTACTGAATTTGTTAAAGTATACAATTGCCATGCATGTTATTTGCAACTGTGGTTACAAATGTGGATAAAATCAGCCAGTCCTATGAAACGCTACAATCTTAACCATACTCAGAAGTGTAATGGCACAGAAAAGTCAAATATCCAACATTAAAACTTTAAGATATTGTGTGGAAAATCTCACTATCAAGAGCTGAATATCCACAAGGGAGACAGAGGAGCCCTAAAACTTTAGGGCAGAATCCACTGGGGTATACCCATCTGTGGTCTCTCAAATTACAGGAGGATGCAGCCTTCTTTTATCCTAATTTCCTGACCGAGGTATGTCCTCTCTTTTTCCCCATTGGCTAAGGTACTCAGAAGTTACATACTTTCTGGCCCACCTAACGCACGTTACTCCTGGATATGTTCCCTCTCCCTGGTCATACATCACATGTCTAATTAAAGTAACTTTATGCCCTTCCTGGGTGTGAAAGTTAAAATGCATTAGCTCATTACACTTGCACTTACTCTACTGTGGTCATTTGTTGATAAGGACCTCTCTGCCCTGTGCCTGTTTACCCTTGAGGTCAATGGCACCCCATTGCATATGCATAGAACAACCTCCGTGATTGTACTCCTTGGTCCTGTTCATCAAAGGATGTGGAGTATTTCACACATTTATAAAGACGGAGTTTCCTTTGTTCTGCTCAATATCTACCAGTTTATTTGTTAATTATGTTTGATATTGTATAATTAGCTGATCATTTCTCCAATTTGAACTTTCCTCTTTCTGAAACAGTAAATTCATGACATCAGCTTGGACTTACTTCCAGTGTTATTGAACGGTGTATTCTTTCTTTTTGCATTGAGTATTCAATGATGGAAAGAGGTATTATTTAACGATTTTTTCCCTTTTCACTCCTAGAAGAAACTTTCCTCACAAATGAATTCAATACAATTAACAGAGGATGGCATGTCCCATTTCACAAGATCCAACAGCCTAATAGTTAAGGAGAAATCCACTTGTAACAAGTCACAAATTCAGCTGTCTATTTAGAAGAATGAACCCAGCTTTCTGAATCCCCTTCTGAGTTTTTATATATTCATTTTATATAATGCTCACCTATAATGCTCAAGATCATTTCAAAAAGAACCTATATGAATTAATTTCCAGATAGTCTTCATCTATGAATGAATTGGAGAGAATTTGATCACTCAGCAGTGTATTTTATACAGAAACATGTGAGAGTATTGGGAATAAAATGCAACAAAAATGTTTGCAATTAACCATTAGGAAGTGATAAATATTGAGTTCACATCTATTGATTTGAACTAAGATGCTGGTCCAAGGCTCTCGCCATTCCAGAAAACAAAATGTGGTCTTACAGTTTCAAGTATTAGAACATTCACAAATGCAGAAGTCCCATACCAACATTAGAAACGTATTTACCTCCTCTAGCTTGATACTGGGGTATAAAATGTCATTAATTAAGATCGTATTTAAAGATTTTTTGTAAAATTTTAGACTTTATTGTCTTCTTTCTGTTCTTTTGGTCAGTTATAAAACTATATAGGCAAGTGTCTAGTCTAAAAGATTATTTTATTGTTTTATTCCAAAACATTATAACTTCTGTATGACATTGATATGATATGACATAAAGATATAAAAACCCATATTTGTGCAGTTTCTAATGTCTACTTTAGTGCAACATTTTTCTTTTCTTTCTCAGTCCTTCAAAATGTCTGAAGTAGACAAAGCTGCTGCTGACTATCTCCATAGAGACACCTTGACAGAATCATGAGAAAACATTTTTACTTCAGTACCTAATGAATTTGCTTCCTGAGCAAAACCACTCAATAAGGAAAGTGCCAGGAATAGAAAAGTCATTCATTATAGTGTGCAGTTCATTGTGATCTGCATTGGCTTGGTCTGTGATAAGTGATTTAGCACAGTGTTTAGAAATGTGGAAAATAGATTTTTTTTTTCCAGACTTGTTTACCGTGCTAAATTCAGGTCTTATTTAAGTTAACATTCTGGTTTAGATGCCACAAAAAGAGCAGACTATTTCTCTCAGTATAAAAAATAAGTATTTACTGGACTATGGAATTAAACTGAGTTAAAAAGTAGCTATTGTTTTGGGGAGACATTCTGTATAATTTAAATGGTAACTATAGAAGGCTTCTTGATTCAGAAAGTAGAACTGGAAGCCTTTTCTGACAGAATAAGCCAACTCAAGCAGAACTGCATTCTGAATGAAATTGCTGTCTAATGTTTTGGACAAAATATGTCTGCATGTGACACTCATCTTAATACATACGTGTCTGAAATATGATGGGTGTGCCTAGGTAAAATATCTAGAATGAATTATCTGCTATTATCTTGATATATTTACTTTTTAAATATAAAATTCTACAATGGCTGCAGTAAATTTAAAACTAAAATCAAACCTATGTATTCACCTTCCTCTCATCTCACGTTTCTATTTTTTTTCAAGCTAACTAACACCATATACTGCTGATTTAAAAATGAGAAGAAAACTTTTTTTTACTGTAAGGTTGGTAAACAGTGAAACAGGATGCTTGGGGTCTGTCCAGGCTGCATCCTGGGAGATATTCAAAACCTTACTGGCAGTGTCCTGTGCCCTGTGAGCAACCTGCTGTAGTTGCTCATGCTTTGAGCAAAGAGTTTGAACTTGATGATCTCTGTATGTCCCTTCAATCTCAACTATGCTTCTGTGATCTTTCCAAAATAAAAAAGCCTTCCCTATTTTTTCCATTAGTCCAGGAGTGAACACTGTTAAAGTGTCTATCAATAGGCAACATGGGAGCAGAAGGAATGAATGTATTTTACTTTTAGAATTACCCTAAGACAGATTTGAAATACTGAAGGAATAAAAAGAAGAGAAACTGAAATTTCTTCATTTAACAGAGCATAATTATCTGACAGAAACTTTATGCTATTGGAAGTATATCATTTAGACTGAAGAACATGACTCATGTCCCATGGGGAATCTTGTTTCAAGCAGGCAGGAGGGGTCTTAGAAATGAGAAGATGGAACA
Source organism: Crypturellus soui (assembly GCA_032275445.1). Lineage (NCBI taxonomy): Eukaryota > Metazoa > Chordata > Aves > Tinamiformes > Tinamidae > Crypturellus > Crypturellus soui. The sequence continues at coordinate 252,321 of JAUBNY010000417.1, read as the reverse complement.
TTTGATCTGAATGTGGGAAGAGGACTCCTACAGACCTAAATAGACAGAGTAGACAGAAATCAGACAGCAGAAGCAGAAATCCTTAACTGAAGCTGTCTCCCTCTGACTTGCCAGTGTCCTATTGCTTTCACTTGATGTGAACATATGGGAGAACAACTAGGGAAAGGGATTCAGCAAAGCTTCTCGCTACAGAAATAAATGCAAATGCAGAAAGATCCTTGTCCTCAACTCACCCTTGACTGTCACAAAGTAAGATTCAGATACATATACTAGCTGGACTGTCTGCAAGAGAGTTGTGAAAGAGATGGATGATTATAAAGATCAACAGAGAACTTGAGTGGTTCATGCATGATGCTCTAAATCTACCACTTTCTTGGTCATTCCCCAAGAAAGCAGAGAAGCTCTAATATTTCTTCTGCTTAGTAAAAGAGTAACATAATGTCAAAGTTACCAGTCATCCTGTGTATCTACAACATGCAAACCAAAACAGAAATAAAGTTTTATGAAAAGTTTTTTGCAAAAAAACCTAAAGGCATCGATGTGGAGGGTATGGTTATTTGAAGAAAACTCATGGCAAGCCACAACATATGAGGAATGTAATCTTCAATACAACCTTTTTCTGTAAGGAGAGATGAAGAGGCATATCCCTGTCAACATGCATTCTGTGTTTCCTGAACTTTCCTCAACTTCCTCAACAGTGCTGGCACTTGGTAGAATCATTTTTCACTTGTTACAATTCTTTCAGAGAAAAACAAATACATGACTTAAGTATCCCAGAAGAAAATTTGAGCATGCGCTATCATGAAGATGAGTGTCACAATAGGATCCCAACAAAAGAGGTAATTCTACAATTTGGAATATTTGCCTCAACCCATTCCAGATTTAAATCACTTCTTCAGCATATCTGTTCAGTGCTAGGTAATTCTCATGCTGCAGTAAACATACTGATGGCCACATTTTGAAAACAAGCATCCTGAGAGGTAAGAGATGTAAGTGTGTCACTTTGACAAGATACATAACAGATTTGTCACCGGAGAGCTGAATGACTTAGCTGTCATAAACTTTTTGCAGAAATTCTCTCATTAGGCTTGGACAACCAGCCATTTCAAAACCCTTTGCTGTTGTTCTGTACTAATACAGTTACCACAGACCCTCTTAAATATTAGATCTGGTGCCAAGGATTGATTCCCTAAGACAAAACTGAATTAGGAGACTAGGAGGTATCAAAAAACCCAAGTGGGTCTGTTGACCATCATTATCTAGGACCCAAGTATTTGAAATATGATGAAATAATAAGACAAGAAAGGAAAGGTCAAGTCATGTCTCACCATGAACACAATAGCAGCCAAACTGAACCATCTGAGTGCAGAAATAACAGCAGGCTTCAAAATATTATTTTGAAGCACCCATTTGAAGGTAAAGAAGACAGGAAACCTGTAAGAGCCAAATACTGCCGTCACTAAGACAGGTCAAATGGCTGTCCATAGGGGAAGTGTGGAAATGAACTCTACAGTGCGGAATGAAGTAGATAATAAAAAGGACAGTATAAATTCCTCTTAGGAAGTGCAAAAAAAACCCCAAAACCAAAACAGAAAAACACTCAAAAATCTTGTGAAGAGTGGAGGTCTTTATCAGTGTTCAAACACAAAAGAATTCCTTCGGAAGAAAGTTCCTTCAAAGATGTTTCTACTACCCAAACAAGTCATGTGAATGTATACGGTGGGCAGTTAACAGCATGTCATAACCACTGCACAGCCAATGCTACTGCAACTGTTCATTGCTTTTTTGATCACTCCAATTTCATCTTTCAATAAAAGTAAAAGATGGGTTTTTTTTGTTTGCTTGTTTGTTTGTTTTTTATCAAGTCTCTGAAATCTCTGATAATCCTTTTTAACCATAAGTTAGCAGGTCAAGTTGAAATCTAGATTCTTGAGTAAATACTTAGATAGTCTCCAGCTTTTATTCCAGTCTATAAATGTGTTCCAAGAACATTTTTATCTTTTCTTACAGAGCAGCTGTCTTGGTTGAACTACTGAAAACACTAACTCAGTGCTGAAAGAATTGCCAGTGCTTGTTCCCTACATTTTGCCTCATTCCAATAAATAAGATTGTATAGCCATGAAATAATACTTTTGTGCTAAGCAATTTGAGAGAATAGCAGCAAATGTTTCAGTAATGGTATTCATTTTATTTATTATAAATTCCAAATACATAACGGTAAAGCAAATATGATTCCAGGACTTGCAAAGGGATTTTAAATTATGTGGCCTTTAAGTTATTAGATTTTTCTGCAGCACATAAAAACCTAGGCCTGTTGATTAGTTTTCATTAAAAAAGCAAATAAACAACAACAAAAAAACACTTATGGAGTCTTATCGATCACTCTTTCATAAATTCTACATCCAAACTTCCATTCTATTCATAAAATAAAATATAAGAGCTCCTAGTTGTGTAGACTTTGTTATATCATCATATGGAACTATGGTAATTATGGCAGATTTCTCTGGAAGGCTGAATGATGCCCATGTCTTGCGTAGCTCCAGACTCAGTATCAAATGCCCTGTTTCTATCTTGTTTTCAAGCAGGCACAGAATCACTTGTGGTATTCAAATGTCCATCTGCCCCACAGGAGAGGTGATAAGGTCATTGCACCAGAGATGACTAGACAGCAACCAAATACATGGTTTAACCTTATGCTTAGAGGACACACAGACTGGAAGTAGTGTGCACATTTCGTTTGAGTACAAGGGTCTTGTGCAAGGGTCTTCTATTACACTGTGTTATTCAAGACTTGAATTCCCTCAACTCTAAGCTGTTTTATACTTTTTTATTACTATTTTACACATTTTATTTTATTTTATTTCACTTTATTTTTTAATTTAGGATTTCTTTATATGTCTAAGAGAGCTTGTTTGCAGAATTATTTGTTCTCCTTTTATCTCAGCTGAAAAACACTATTGAAAGTTATACAGCTGATAAGAGTTCCAGACGCTGTTGCCAAAACCTCCATAGTCCATATTCTCACATGTCACCTTAAGGATATTCATCCCTTAATCCACCAAAACCATGTTCCTAAATTACCATTGCTTAGCTTCAACAAATTCATGAATTGTGCTAAAGCAGTCCAGTGTAATTTATTAATTTATTTCCAGTTTCTATATACCATTTGGTCTCTTTCATTTGTTCTAACACACACATAACATGACAGAACACAACTTGGAAATACAAGTGATGGAGGTGGACAATAACCTTAACCTTTCAATTTTAAATTGAAAACAAGCAGACTGTGCTATTCTCATGTCCTATATTTTTCTGCATGTGCTTGTGCATATGTGAGCAAGAATATGGGACTGGAAATAATCTGATAGGATGTTTATTTAGAAGCGATTTTCTTTAGCAACTCCAGGTACTAGAAAAATAGAAACTATTTTTAGAAGTTAATAAAAGCTCAAGATTTTCTAGGCATGCTTTTTATTTTTCTTTCTTTTTTTTTCTTTAAGTTATCATTCAGTTAGACTCCATCTCATCTGGAGAAGTAATATACATGTTCTATCAGCCACTGCTGAATTGACCTGGAAGGGAAGAGGCAAATGTTTACACTTTGTCAGGAAATACTTGTCAAAGAGTTACTGCTGCAGCAGAAGGAGTGGATGAACTTGCTAATATAATTTAAGTCACTCCAGAACCTCTCCAGCTGAGATAAAAAATAAGGTCAGTAAATCAGACCATCAGTGTTTACAAGTCAACAACATTCTGCATAATTTTATTTCTCCTTAATTTATTACTGGGAATGTCAATAATTATATGAACGTGAGGAACTTCAATAAAGATTATTTTTAAAAGCTACTTCTAACATGTTTTAACAATACCTTTTCACCATTATAAAAGGCCAATATTAACTTCTTCAGCTATTTTACATTAAAAAACAAATAATAATAATAAAAAAAGAACACCAAAGGACATATTTACAAAATTATTTTAAAAAGGTCCAAACTTCTTAGGGCTTTTCAGTACACAAATGTACGCTCTTTTGAGACACACTGGCAACCAGACCTCTACTACTCAATGGATGGATATGCCATTCATCTATGTGTCTAATATGGATCAAGTGATAGTTATCCTTCATGAAGTATATTGTAGGTAGAAAGAGTAGAACCGATTTGAGTAGAATTATCTAAAGAAGTACATTTAGTATGAAAAATATCAGAAGAGATAATTACACAGAGCCTTGTTTTGTATGTATAGTCACTAATCTTATTAGTGAATTCTCCATATCCAACAATAAATACCATTAATAGATAAAGCTATGTCTTTGAAAACCTGTCTTTGCTATTAGAAAAACAGAGATAACGTCAGGTTCTGAATATTAAAGTCATTCAGGAAGATACACGTTAACACTCCTTGGACTTTTAAGGGTAATAACCCATATACTTTCTTATGATTACATGCAGCAGTTATCTAAACTGAGCTGATAAACAGAATGATAGCCTTGCTATCACTGTGTCAGTGCACAAGAAGAGAAATTCTAGGCTGGATGTAGGCAGTAAAGGAAGATGGACATAGGCAATAAGGAAGAAAAGATTTGCACACAGAGAATGATATATTTTTCAAAATGTTTCTAGTTTTGTTTAAATTACAGACATTATAATTCTCAAGCATTGCATTTTTAATTATATACTGACCTTTTCAAAGAGTTTCCTGCCTCCATCCAAAAAGATTCATTCAACTCAACTTTACACTGAAAAGAAATTTTATTAATAAATGCGTGACTCATCTTATTGAGAGTATATCCAGGTAGACAATTATTTGAATTGAAATTTCTGGACATGAAAAAGAGATGTAAGAGAGAAAATAATCTTTTTTTAACACTATAGGTGTTAAAAGATGGAGTAGCACAAACAGCACATCTAAAATTATTTAAAAAATTATTATCTTGAATTGCTTTGGACTGATTAAACTCTCTTTGCAGCTTTAACTTGTAATTTAACTATCATGAATAAGTCTTATATGAACATTTTAAGGAGAATATTGAAGTTTTCTGTGTTGCTATTGCCTCAGCTCAAACATAATGAATGAAATATGATGACATGAAATGTATTGGATACATGACGCATTCATTATCTTTTTTAAAGATGTATAAGCCTACAATATCTTTTAGGTATATAATCTTCCTACACAGTAAAAGAATGTAAATAGAAGTTTTTTGGGTCATTGAAATTAAAAAGTAACATTTGATTTTTTTTTTTTTGAAAATGCTAAGCAAGTGATAAAGCTAACACAAGCTATGAAGAGTGCTTACACACTTAACTATTGAGGCATTTAAGTTTACTCAGCTACTGGGCAGTAAAACCACAGATAAAATGTAATGTGTACCGCTGATCGGTTCTGAGGTGACCATGACTGTCAGCAGACTTGAGGTTATCAGAATTCACTAGTAGTTCCATGAAACATCAGCTCTGCACTCAACTGTTTTAAAAATTTCTTTAAAACCAACAAAACAAAGCATATGTCAGAAGTTGATAGAAAAGAATTGGGAAACAAAAAGCCATCATTTTGCTATTGCATGAGCCTGTGTAATGACTAATGTTTGAACTCTGTGCACAGTTCTGGTTGACATCACAGAAAGGATATAAATTATGAAAAGATCTATGGGAATATCAAATATATGGAATGACTTTGTATTTCTGGAAGAAAAATGACTGGGGAGATAAGAATAGTTAGACTTCTCTTCTAGGTGACACAGCAATTAGTTGGGATCAATTTCTCTCTCTGTGCTGAGAGATATATAAGGCAAGATTTTTTTTCTGTATAACTTTCAATTAAGTTATGAATTTTTTGGACAATGAATGTTCTGGAGGCCAGAAGGAGACACAGGACAAATTGCTGGAAAAGAAATGCACTGAGGACTAACAAATGCAGTGATGTTGCTTCTGACTCAGAAAAGCTGTAAACAACTGAGGCTGGGGCAGTATTCTTGCACAGTATCACAATAATCTTGCAGTGTTTTAAAACTTACATATCACACTGTCATTAACCCTGGCAGAAGGATAATAAAAGAACCCAAGCTGTTGTAGCTGATTTTCCTTCAACGTTGTTTATCAGGGAGATTTGCATACTGCCAGAGAGCCCCCACCAATAAACTGGCATCATGGTCAGGAGCCCTTCTTTGACACATTGTTTCCCAACTAAACACACAAAATTCCAATCAATAGAGCAAGTAAGAAATAATGTTCAGCTGCCACACCACTCAGAAGAAGAAGGTCAGGCTTGGAAATGGGTATGATCATGCAATTAAAAGCAAATGAGACAGGAATTAAGCTTTGAATGTTTGGTTCAAGCAACTGGATTGAAGAGTTGTCATCTATAATAAAATATAAGTAATGTAATAAAATGTCAGAATAGTATTTTTATAGTCTTTCTGACTCAAAAGAAAGAGTACTTGTTTTTAAGGTAAAGTTAAACTGAAATACAAGACAACATTACAAACTGGAAATTAACTAATTCTGAACTATGAATCTGAAATCTTATAATTTCATATTTTTTACTGAAGTCATAGGTGATCCAAGATGTGCTAAAAATAAACTTGTTCTTTCTAATATATTTATGTATCTCAATACTGTATTTGGGATCTGCACAGTTAAGTATAATAAATAAGAGAAAAGAAAGGTAAGCATAACTTCTACCTCTGCTTGAGAATACTCTCAAAAATAGCACTCTCTTTTTTTTTCATTGTAGGTATATGATTTGTCTTCTCTACATATCTTGATTTTTTAAAAAATCAATGTTTCTTCTTTTTTTTTCAGTATAAGATTCCCTATGTTGAACTTGTCGTTAAAGCTGGATATGGAATAGAAAGTACTTTGAAAAATTATTATTTTCAGAAAGGTTTGTTTTTTAAGAAAATATTTTGAGATCACATCAAAGAGAGATGCCGGAAAACATTCCTAAGGTTATTATCACTATCTGTAATCATCTCCCACTGATGTGAGGAAGTCATGCTAGAAATAGCTTGCTTTACCTTTTATATTCTTCAAGCAATGACTATTTTCTATTTTAAAATAAGTGAAACAAACATTTATCTGTGGCACACCAGGATTCTTTTGAATTCTGTGATATCTGCACTGAACTTGAGAGTTTACTGTTTGTCAAGTATGAGATTTTACTAAAGATAACAGGCTATACTAAAACTAAAAGCTAGAAATATAATGGAACTGAAAAAAATATATATCTATTACCCTTCACTCCCAATAATCTGCAAAGATTTGTAGGAGACCCAAGGAAAGACAGAAGGCTAAACTGAGAAGCTGGAAATTTTAAATTTAGATGAATAACAGTGCAATGCAGAAATCAGTGCAGTGATGGAAATAGTGGTGATGAACAATGGAATGAATTTAGATCAAGCTGAAAACCTGACACATTAAGATAGACCTGGCAATTTCTGTACTACTCAGAATTTCTTCAGTAAGATTGAACCTTCCAAAGAGGGTCAGTAAAACATTGATATTATAAAGGACTAATATGGGACTTTACCAAAAGACACTTATGTAACCTCTTACAAGGGTAAGTTTTATTCATCTATTTCAAATACTTTGTAAAAAAAAATATTACAAGGAAACCTAAGTTGTGAGAAAAATATGAAATCCTAGCCTAATAAAAAAGAAAATCCTACCAAATTAAAATATCACCAGATACTTTATCATCAGAAAGAGAGGACTTCCCATAGAAGGAGGAAGTGCATCTCCCCTATGTTCCCTTGCAACACAACAGGGAAAAGAGTGCATCAAGGAGCAGTTCATGAGAGGGATGGAAGAAGATTAGTCCTGAATTCTGCAATCATGACAAGGTCATAGTCACTATCATAAGGATGGCACCTCTGTTTTGTTATTATGGCAAGGAATGCTATAATTCTCAAGATGTACATCCCTCCAGACAGGAGATGGCATTAGAAAGTTCCAGACATGAATAGGATAAGAAGTTTTAAGGAAAGCTGAACTGGTGGAGATGTGCTCAGGCATCAAGTTCAGGTGAAACAAAGTGCCAAATTTGAAACTCATGACACTATTAAAAAGGAAAGATCAGGAGACAACCCAAACTTGTCAGTATACCATATATATTATGCAAACAACATGCAATGTGCAGTGCTATCAATAAAACTAACAAAAAGGCGAGAGATGTTTCCAGCACATCTCAGTCACATGCAGGCGAAGCATGTCAGATGCTATTTGCTATAATCCTGCATGTTAAGAAATTGACTCCTCCTTGAAATGTAGGAGCATGATGATGATCATTTAAGGAAAATTTCCAATTATGATAAAAGCTTCTGATCCACCTGCTGTCATATGACAGTATTTCCATCTGATGTCTTATAGGGACTAGCAACTTGCAAAGACACTCACGGAAAGAGTGTTAAAACAAAAATCCAAGAAAACAAAACCTTATTTCTTATAATCATTGCATAGAGTAATATTTACCTGGGGTATCAAACTTAGATAAGATGGGTAGTAACCTCATGGTTACTAACTCTAGGTCCAGGTGGTGACAGGGATTTCCTTTGCAAGGGTCCTTGCAGGTATGTCAGATATGACCCACCAGAATTCCCTTTCTTCTGAATTCTAGTATTCAGTTGCCTCATAGACCTGTTGGACCACTGCTCGCATGCATGATTCATTCCTATTTATGGCTTAAGATAGAGATTCACAGAACAGTTCACGCTGGAATGGAGCTTTGGAGATCACCTAGTCCAAATACCTTGCTCAAGCAGGGACAGCTGCTGCATGATTCCATCCCCTATGGAAACGTGCTTTATATATTCTTATGCATTGATAAGAGTCCCCCTCAGCCCTCCTCAGCCTTCTTTTCTCCAGATTGAATAGTAATATGTATGAAACATCTCTTAACTATATACAAAATACATAGTCCTATGTGACTATTCCTTCGTTTGCAGGGACAGTCTGAAGCATATAATTAGTCCCTTTTATTGGTCAGGATGCAGAAGAAGCTTCTTGGAGGAACCGCTGAGACCAATATTTCCACCTGGAGACCTCATGTAACAAGGAGACAAATTCACTATGAAGACAGGTCAGGGTTCAGCACTTTTTTGCAGGAGAAAGGAGGTAATCTTCATAAAGAAAAGAATAATGTCTTACAATTAGCTTTGGAAAAGGAGGCACATTAGAATACCAGAGTGTGAAACAATTTTGGTATCAGATATTGCTACTGTGCAGAGCAATGAGATTCAGCTCCATGAATTTGTCAGTGTGTTTTTTTTGGTACCCTCTCTGGATCCGCCCTGGGGTTGTCGAGTGATAGTCTTTGAAGTAAGTGTCACTGTTGATCTGAGGACTTGCCACCTCTTCGATAAATGAATTCGCTAGCAGTTCAAGCACATGAAACCTGCAATTGCTTCAACCTCGTTCTTGTCCGCTTGCCAGAAGCAGGGTAAGAGCTATTGCTACTTAATGGGAGAAATACATCTTACGTTAAACTGTCAAGATGGCATTGTTTTAAAGTGAACAATTCCAACTCTTTTTTTTATACACACAGCTTAAGATGTATTTGCTATGTTATGGCAATATCTTTTTGCTGTCAAACAGGGTAGTAATATACACTTATTCTGCGTCCCTTCTACAGCATCTGAAGATGCTAACAACCGGAAAAAAAGTGAAAACAACCATAACAAATTTAATCAAAAATCTTTAAAATCTGCTCTGACCAATAAAATTAAGTTGCATATTCTAGAAGGCTTTTGTTTGGCTGTTTTTTAAAGTTGCAATTTTTGGATAATCTTATTAAGCCTGGCATAAAGTAGTGCAGATCAGTGATAAGTACCAAGTTATATACCTAAATAAAAACATGTATATTAAAAAATTAATAGAGAACATATATACATTACTATTTTTAAGAATTTATTTAAACATTGACTTTAAAGAACAACAAGAACTGAATTTAATTTGGTAGGCTGTTTTTCTATTCATTCCCATCGCACTAAAAGGCAATTCTACTACTTATCTAAATCACAGATCTTTTCAAGACTCCCAGTGATGTGAAATGCTCACAAAGCTTTCCTTAAACAAGCAGAGGAATTGCAAATTTGTTGTAATGGATACTGTAAAAACATACACACTTTGAGCATCATTTGCTCTCAGTGCATTTTTCTTATTAGTATCTTAGGAAAAGATAGCTCCTTCTGTTTCTGTAGTTTAAGGTTATTTAGTACGTATTTTCATAAGACATGCCGCAAACAAATGTAGAACAAGATTTAATATTACAGAAAAACAGCCTGAGTATATGAGTAAAGAATTACCTTCTTGATTTATTATGTAGTTCCAGTAACAGTGATAATGCTGTTTTTGAGTCTTTGGATCAAAGCTGCCATGTTCTTTTAGTGTTCCCATGTCATGAGGGAATGTGCCTTGCGTACTCTTTGGTAGAGTTTGGTATATTAATATGTTGATCCTGCTTAGTTTCCTGTAGGATGACACATTGTTTTTTTACAGTTATTGTTCTTCTATCTCTCAGATAAGTTCTGTCCAAATCAAAAGGTCTAGGAAATGATCACTCATTCTGAGTACGCTGAAAGACAGAAATTATCATATGCGGTCAGGCAGAGAGAAGTTTTCATCTCTAATACTTCGTCACATTCCTGACTAAACATACAAAAGATAGACTAATTTGCTATATTCAACATGTTTCTTGATAAGAATTATAACTAATATGAAATGACACTGCTGAAAGCATTGCCTTAATTACAGCACTATTATGTATAAACTTATGACTCAAAGTTAGGTCTTAGTTTTTCAACATAAAAGATCTATGTATAAAACTCCCTGGAAATCACATTTTTTTATTTCTCTACTCGTACTTTGGCAAACTGTAATGCAATCTTGGTTAAAACTGAAATCAGTTCAGTCTGCAATAACAGCATTAGTTCAGTTACTGATCAACTTGTCTACACTCCTGATCTCTAAGATATTAGTAAATCATATCTAAATTAAGAATGCTCTGTATTACATTACAATGACTTCTGAGCATAGTTAGTGTGCAAAAATGTCCACTTTGTCATGAAAGTCTTCCCTTCAGCAACAACAGAATGCTTTTAAAGTGAATTTAAAGTACAGTTGGTTAAGAAAGGGGCACTGAGACATACAAATGCAAACCTGGAATTTAAAGTCCTGAAGTTTCATAAAGCACCTGCTCCAGTCAACCCTCCTCTGAGCAAGCATACTTGTCTAGATGATCTGTAGAAGTCCTTTTCCAACCTCAAATATTCTGTGAATCTGTGGAAAATTAGAATAGTGGCTGTAATGTCATATACAAAAAGACAATTTCTGACAGCATATATATCTAATTCCTGCAAATTAGTTTAAGTTGTATTTCTGTGACAATTTGCAATAGCAAACAATTTACAAATGCTATACCTATATGTCACAGTATTTTATATATGATTCAGGTTGGGGATAGTAAATGAAAACAAAATGAGGTAATCTTTTTTTTTTTTTTTTAAACAGTGTTTCAACAGCCCAATATCATAAAGAAACTGTCTGGAATGTTTTGTTCTGATCTAAATACTGAAGGTCTTGTAAATCAAAGGAATTTCTTCTCAAGAAAAGGCATTGGTTTAGTGAGTCAAGTGGAAAATCAACACTTTTTTAGGCATAATTGAAGGACACAGACTAAACCAGTATGCTAATAAGAGAAAGGAGTTAAGTAATTTTTTTCTCTCTAGTATAGCTATAAGAATCATAGAATCATAGAATGCCTAAGGTTGGAAGGGACCTCTAGAGGTCATCTAGTCCAACCCCCCTGCACATG
>JAUBNY010000417.1:226748-240410 GCA_032275445.1 Crypturellus soui | reverse complement strand
CGTCGGCTCCTCCACAACCTGCATCAAAAAGTTATCATCAACACTCTGCAGGAACCTCCAGGACTGTTTGTGCCTGGATATAGAATACATTTTAGTAGTAGAAAAGGACAATTATACTCTATTGAATTTATTCCAATTATGATCACAAAATACACATAGAAAGTTTTCTGTTGAATAGAAGTGAAGATTGTACTGTTAATGGGATTTTCTTCAAACATTTAAGAGTAATTGCTAGCAAAGAATTTTTGGAGGTACTTCAAAATTGTATGTAGCAAGGAGAAATTTCTTTGGTATTTTAATTTTTTGACAGACTTGGAAAAATTTGGGTTGTAGCTTGTGACAATATTTAAACAATATGAGAAGTATTCATATGTTGCTAGAAAGAAATATATTTGTTTCTCATATTAAATTCAATGGTCTTCAAACAAGATCAGCTAATTTTGGGTAGCTTATGTTGTCCTAATTTGTAGAAAACTTAGAATAGCATCAGTGTTCTTATATACTCCATTCCTAGCATGATTGTTAGAACTAATAAAGTTAAAATTCACTGAAAATTCAGAAGCCACTTTATTCAGGAGCATGTAGGTACCCTAAGACATAGAAAATGTCGTAGGTATTAGCCATAAAAAGGGATTTCATGAGCTACTCTTGGGTACAGGCATGAGGACTCAATATTCTTCATAGAGTGGCCACATTTCCTAAAGATACACCTTTGCCTAAAACTCATCACATCATCTAATATTTAATCCTATGAGACTAGAGTAGCTCAGTGACTGCAAAATTTTGAGCTAAGGAAATGAAATTGTTCAGGTACCTGCCAAAGCAGATGAGATTCGGTCAAGACAATGCTCTATTCTGCTCGTCTTCTAGGGATCACTTTAAAGTCAGAGAAAAATGTAGAAAGTCTTAGGCAGAAAAAAGAGAAAGTTACAGCTACTCTCCAAGGTGAATATCTTAACCACTGACCACAAAAGCATGCTCCTGTCCCAGTCCCCATTAATAAGCTTCCCCCCGCTCCACGACAACTGTCTCCCCCAACAGCATAATTAATTGAAACATTCATTGTCCTTTGAAAAACAAGTGTTCACAAACACACCCTTTAATTTAAATTTCTTCAAAACAAAGATATCTATGCCATTCAATTTCTCATAACAGATCAAGTATTTTGGAGGGTAGGTACCTGAAATAACTAAAAACTAGAAAATGAAATTACTTTATAACAGAAACACCTTTTATAACTTTATAACAGCTTTGAGAATACCACTGCAATGAGGGATCATGTCTAAAATCAGTATGCAAATAAAATAGTCTTAAAAGTTAAGTAAGTCATATTTTCGTTATTGACACAGACAAAACAATATTCAGCTTGGTGATTTTCACTTAATTTATTGTCAGTTTACTAAAAATTTTAATTACTGATTCCAATATTGATTAAAAAAAAAAAAAGACAGATAGATAGACTTCTAGGGGAACATCTCTTCTCCCCCTTTCCAAGGCTCAGCTCCAGGATAGCACCTATATCCTCCCTTCCTCATCCAAGCTCCCCCTGTTTTCATCCCATTTTGCGCTCAGCTTGGGACTGAGACTTCCACATGCCTTGACGACGTCCCATGCTCATGCCCAGCATGCCTACCTGGGAGGCAGCAGGAAAAAAAATACACACACACACACCAAAAAAAAAAAGCCAAGTTTTTAGATAACTGAGAATAACTGTAAGCCTGCTCAGAGGTCATCTCGAAATTAAATATTCCCAGATGACAGACACAGGTCCTTCCTGAGATAACAGTTCCTCTGACATCACTGAAAGGGTTGTTTATTAATGAGCTGTGGTCAAATCATTTTCTCTTCCTAGATTTTTCTATTACCGTCTGAGGAAGGTTACATAAGCATCTGGAGACCAAAATATCTTGTATCATGACAACCTTATATCTTTCAGCTGCCTTTTGAGCATATTTCAAGCTAAACCTTCCCAAAGGCTTTCCACAGATCTATTTATCACCAGGCCTTAAATAGTTGATATTATGCATAATTTTTATTAAACATGAAAGACTTTCAAATTAATTAGACAGCTGATTAGTTAGTAAGCCTGTTTGTCATTGCTATCACCCTCCATTTTTCATTGCATAACTGATAAGTTAAATACCTGATTACACTGGAAGTTAATTGGTTTTTAATAGAGCATCTGTAGAAAGAAGTTTAAACTGTGAGATATATGCCAATCAAAACATAACACAGTTTCTAACCAGAGAAGATTAACATATGCCACTTCACCAGGCTTGAACTCACTTCCTTCTTCTAGAAAGCTATTTGAAGCGATAAAATTCTTGACCTGGAATATACAATGTGAATAAAATGCATTACTTCTTTCTTCCGCTTCTCCTTACAAAATTGTTTTTATGCACTGTGAAGTTTCTTTAACTTAGTAGAAATTTACATCATGGTGATGTGGTTAGGAGCAACCTAAGGCAATTTATTACATGGAGATTGTTTACCTTGTTACTTCTCTTTGAAAAATATCTCAGTCCAACAGTCTCAGTCCAAACTGGAAAGGAAAATTAGGTGCTTATAATATAGAAGAAGAGCAGAAATTCTTATGTAAGATTTCTATTACCTGCTAAAATGAAGAACAAAGCAATGCTAAGCTTTTTTACTTATCTTTTTTTGGGGGCGGGGAGGGGGAGAGGTGGAATATAGTGCAGACAGAATAACTGAAGAGAGGGCTTCTCCAATAATATTTCAAAATTATTGAAGATCTTAGAAAGGAACTGGTTGTATGAATTGTGTGCTCTTAAAATACACTTCCCTGTACATTTTTAAATCTTTATCACAACTAATTTCGGTAAGCACATGTTTTAAAAATGCACTTTCATATATTTGTTAGTATTCAATTTGGAACATGGAAAGTGATTTATGAGTATTAAAGAAATTTATACTGACAATACAACTGAACATGAACTGAACAGAGTACTGTAGGTACAGGTATCCTTCATTCCATTTCTGGATCTACACTCCTACACATGTTCTCTGAATCTGTTCTGTACTACAACAGTTTAAAAATTATGCACACTCATTTATTCAGTTCTATTCTTGCATTATCAGTTTTAAACTCCTCCTTTAAAGTTTTGTCTCAATCCCATATTTGTCCTTTTCTCTCTTTATTTATATTCCTAAGCCCCACTTTTTTCAGTTTTCTTAAACATTGAAGATCATAGATTATATAAAGGTTAGTTTCACCTTGATCAGAAAACAAAACTGTAGACTAAATGCATCAGAATATCAATATTATTCTCCTTTCTAATGCCATCCAAAGATATTCAATGTTGGCATTTGTGATCTTATTTTATTAACAATCTTTCTAGAAAAGCTATTACTTTTCTGAATTCTTTCACTTGACTGCAAATAACACCAATAAGTCAAAAATAACGAACACTTTCATTATTCTTTTATATGCTTATGTCTTATTTTCAAATATGCCATGTATTCAGCTGTCCAAATGATGATCAATCAATCAAGCAGATGATCAATTCATCTGCTCAGAAGAAAAGCATAGCTCTATGATTACTCAAGTCTATGAATAGATATCTATAGATATCTATGAATAGATATCTAGCACTGTGATTTTAATCAGTTTCATGAAATCTCCTGAGCTTTACTAACACTACTGATGTTCTTGTCAGATCATATTGTCTTACTTGCAAAGTTAAGATTCTGGCATTCTGATTAGATCAATGGTTTTAGAAGTACATTTCCACTTGTGAAAATGAAAACCTTACATCATAACAGATACACTTGCAGAAAGAAGAATAAGCAAATGCTTGCTCTTTAAAAGCCTCCTTTTCTGTGACTAGGGAAGTAAAACAAGCACATGATAATGTGCCATCATAGAAAAGATACAGAAAACTATCAAAGCCACAGAATAATACCAAATGAAAATCAGAAAGATAAAATTTACTCCAGCACTGTGCCTCCCAGTGAAAGATGTTTAACCATATCAGTGCTAGTATTTCAGTGTCAGCACGTCCCCCTCAACTTTGGTATAGAAAGCACTATTTTTTCATTTGCCTTTCACTGTCTTTTGCTACTTCAACTTTGTAATTGCTGTCTACTATATTACAGTGATTTGTAATTGTGGTTTTGTATGGTTTGTGTGCCCACGCATGTGTATCCACGTGTGTGCAGTACATGGCTTTCCTGTGCTAGCCTTGCAAAATAAAGTGTCTGATTTTGAGGCACTAAGTCCAAGTAAATTCAGATGAAATTTATCTATTTATTATAATGGTCTATTTATACCAAAAGAAAAAAAAAAGCAAATTCTCTGAAAAAGCACATATACTCTGATTATGCCAACATGTACATGGCATGTACATCATTATTTGTTCTAGTCCCTAACCTCTACTAAAAGAACTTGGCACCTATCCTTACATATATAGAATAGGTGCCTTAAAAGACACTGTAGAAAGGAAGTCAGAATCAGAGAGTTTTAGTCAGTTTGTAGAGAGTCAAGACCTAAAGGTAACTGATAAGAATATTCCCAGCAGCACCTGAAATCTAAATGTTGTCTGGAAGTTTCACATCTTGAGGCTGCAGGAAGGCATATCCACTATGTTGATAATTCTGAGAGTTGGTACATACTCCTCTTAGAAAGAGTTGAAAAACACTGACACTTTTTTTCTGCATTATGTCTGGAGGACAATAGAAGGATTTTTTTGTTTGGCTTCTGAATAGTTCAAAAATTCATCTGTCAAATTTGTAGAACTTTAGACAGCCTCAGAAACACAGCTAAGGAAGCCTACAGAATCAGAGAGAGTCAGTTATTTCAAAGACTTCTTTTTCATTAAACAGGAGTTGGACAAAAGCCATAACACAGCTTTTCTGATCCCATTTGTAGGCTCTGGTATATAAACTTTATCTACACTCCTGTGCTAGGCAGTCTCATTCTTTTTATAGTTTTAGCCATAATAATCCAGCTTTGCAAAAATACGCAAGCACTTATACTTGCAATATGTATGTGGTGAATTACCAAGATAACAGACTGTAGGCTGGAAGCTTATATATGTAAAGAATTTTTTTTGGTGAGGGAGGTCAAGCAGGTTGCCCAGAGAGGCTGTGAAGTCTCCATCCTTGGAGAGATTTCCAACCTAAACCAGACCTAGCCCTGCTGAAGCTAACTGTGCTTTGAAAAGGGGGACTGGACCACATGGTCCCTAGATGTTCCTTCCAGCCTTGAGCATTCTATGATTCTACACAGAGTTAGTACAGAGTTTCTACACAGAGTTAGTTTTAATATGACTTCAAATACGCTGGTCCGTAGAGAGAAAGTATTGTAGCTAATAAAACTAGAAGCACCCATAGAATTTCAATGACATCTCAGCTGTAAGAATAAGGAATTTTTCTCCATTTGAAAAATTGCAGTTGATCAATTTAGCAATATGAACTTTATCTCTTAAAGCTTACAAAAGATTTGTCATGACATTACTGCAGTGTCCTCTTGAACATCTGAGCTTGCAATCATTAGAGAAAGTTACAGCTGTTGAATCAGTAATTCTCAAAGAAGGTTATTCATTGACTTTAGTCCAGTGAGCAAGAATGAAACAATACCTCTAACAAATCAGTGCTTGGATATCATTCTAACAAGAAAGAGGCAGTGAGCTGTCAACTTCAAAACCAGCAGAATAAACCTTTCAGAACCTCTTGGCTTAACATCAGACATAAGCAATTACAACAGCTGTGCAAATAAACTCGCATGTCCCATTTTTCTTGACATCAGCCAGTAATCATAAAAAAGTAGCAAAGTGAGCCAACAGAACTCAGATGTGCTCACTGATATCAAACCTTCATTTCAGAGGGACTGTCAGCTCTTACCAAGCTAGAAAGGAAGATGACATAAAGACTTCAGAGGGCTTTGTTTGTTTGTTTGTATTTGCTGTAAGGAGGTAGAATTTAGACAATGCTAAAAAAAAATGAAAAAAAAAAAAAAGACTGTAGAGTGTTTTTGTTTGTGTGTTTGTTTTTTATGGATTTACATACTGAGCCATGGTGATTCCTTTCTACTTAAAAATAGAATTTTCCTCTTACTCCATAATTTTAGAAACAGGTATCAGCAATATTTTCCCTCTTTCTGCATAGGGATGCCACTTTGAGTTGGCACAAAAAGGATTAGCTGCCAAAGCAGATGCAAGCTCCTGTCATCAAGTCAGAAGATGCCAAACCATGCTACCAGTAGGTGGAGCAAAAATGTCATCAATGCAGACAAGAATTTTTAAGCTAGAACTCAAGCCAGCCAGGAGGGAAGTCTTTTTTCCATTCTTCCTTTTACCGGATCGAGGGAAGACAGCCTTATGCCTCTCTTTTCTGCATCGCATCTAGAGTAAAAGGGGCATTCTGCCGAGTTTTGCATTCAGACTCACAAGAAAGAGTAAATTGATCAGTTATTTGCTGCTTCCCTTCTGACTGCTTGTCTAGTCTCAGTGTGCGGGGTGAAAGACTGGGAAATGGATTGGCACAGCTCGGGAATGTTTGCATATTCATGTACTTCTGTTCTTGCTTTGCTTCTCGTCCTGAGCTCAATCCAAGAGATTATTTCTATGATGTCGTTTATCTCCTCCAAGTACCGTGTTCCATTTCCCATGACAATGTTATTTCATGCCACACCAGAGATAAGTTCTTCCTGAAAAAAAAACCTCCTCTTCCTGTATCGCCTTTCTTTAGTCAGGGATGTGTTCATGCTCATGACAAAAGCATGCTACAAAATCATACATCTTTCAAACAGACAGCCTGAAATCTGAAGTAACTCAAGTGTGATAAAATGTTGATATATTTTCATGGAGGCAGTACGCAAGAAGCTATTAGACAGAGTATCTTATACATTAAAAGATCTTGAAAGCAACTTTCAACTCTGTTATGCTTCTGCAAGCTATGGATTAATGGGAATTAGCATGGGACTCACTACAGACAGGAATACCTGCAGGAATTAACATTTAAACTGAAAACCTCACAAAGAAAAGTGTTGTCATCTCTTGACAGAATCTGCCTGCTGTTTGCAAAGTCCACAAAAAAACACAACTTTATCTTAAATCACAAACGAGCAACAGATATTCAAGACGGCCTTTGAAAAGGACATTGCAACTTATCATCAGCCTTGAACAAAATGCAGTCAGAATTTGATTATCAATGGTTAGGAACTTTCTCCAGCACTTAGGTACTTTTAAAAAAACTCTTCATGTGCCAATACTTAGAGGCTTTCTGAGTGCAAGAAATGATGTTGAGAGAAATTCTTTAAGAATTTTAATTAAATAGGGAGAGAAGTACAGGACACCCAAGACTAAAAATCTGAGATCCACTGAAAACAAAGCTCAGCAAAACTGTAGTAATTTGATGCAACCTGAGCATCTTTCAGCTTTTAAAATGTTTATTTGGAAGCAGTAAATATGCTACTTGAATTGTAAACATGGACCAACTGCGAAATTTAATGTATTTAGCATCTACCTTAAGATTTTCTAATGAGTTCTCAAAATATAAGTATTTCCTATACAGCAAATAATTTGAAGGGTTTTATTTGTAATTGAAAGTTATATGAAAAAAAAATGAGGATCCATCTAAATGGAGTGTGCAAGCTATCTATTTCACAGCACTTACAAAAGCACTTAATACATGCTATTGAAGTGGATGAAGTTTAACGTCACATAGAGGCTGATGGTTTGAATTCAGAACTCTTTTATTTACTACACTTTCAATCTTGGATATATAAAATTATGCACAGAACAAGTGGACCAAATTAGAGTTTTAGTGACACAACTAAAATTCAGCGAGAGCTTTATGAGCTCTCTCTGTCAAACCACATGCTTAAGATTCTAAATTTACATGCATAAATTTCAAAAGCTGGTTCTGTAAATGTTTGGGAAAGTTTTCTCAGCTATAAAAGAGGATAATAAAGGACCCCTGGGTACAGTGAGTTGAAATATATTGTTAATATAAGTGTTTTGACTTGCATTGGAGGGGAATGATGCTTCCATAATTTTAATAGCAATTTCATTCCTTATTCTTTTTTTCCTACTTCTGTGTGTCTTGCAAATATGTATCTTGCTACTTTATTGCTCTCCCTGGCTGAAAATAGATGCTAACCATAATGGAACTATATTTGACAAAGCTGTGACATTGATATACAGCTTCCTCTGTTCATAGCAGTAGAAAAACCTTAAGAGATCATTTAAATAAATCCCATATTAAGAAGAACTCCATTTCAAAAAGTTAAAAGAAAATGAAAATATGAAATACTGATAAAATCATCCTAAAAATAAATAGAGAAAATATATTTATTTCACCCACAAGCAACCCTCTCAGACATGACCTGACTTGCAAGAAATATTTGGAAGCATACAGTAAAAAGGTTATCTTTTAAAGAATTCTCCTAATTTCTATATTTTTCAAAAGGAAAAAGCAACCAAAATTCATCATCAAATTCAGCCATAAAAAATTAAATTCTGCATTTATTAAATACAATCCAAAAAGAAGAGCTAGTTAATATTTTCTGCTCTAGTTAACTTATTTAACTATTAACACAATTAAGATCGTTTGGAAAAAACAGCTGTCAGCATGCAATACTCTGATCGGGTTCTTTTAGATAACCCAAGCATGGAGTATGTAACGTATAATATCAAGTTTACTTTCTTGAAAATACCTGACGCTACACAGGATTTTAGCAGCATGATACAACAATGTGCAGAAATCACAATAGACATGTAAGTTATACAGCAACTACTGCATACAGCTGAACCACAATGCAAATGTGGTTCCCATTACCAGCATCACTACACTAGGTTTCCCCACTTTTGGGGAAGAAATACATAGTTTGAAACAAGCTCAAGCATGTTGCTCTCTTGTAAGCCCTTTTTGTTGTTCATTTTTGGTACTGTGTAGGACTGAGCCACGCAAACATACCTCACCCATGCTAGTCTGGCTAGTTCAGGGAGACATGAACACTTTTGGTTAACTCAGGGGAAAACATGTACATAACTAGGTGATCCACTTAGCTGTTATAGATGTTTATCCAAAATGAAGGCCACTCTCTTGATGTTGAGATAAATTATCTTTGCAACAGCTATAGTCAGTTGCTCCCGATATTGTCCCCCGAATTTCATGAACAAATTGTCCTTCCCCATATTTCCTGAGCCTTCTTCTATTGAAAGATTTATTTATGGAGGACAAATCCTTCTCAGCTAGCCTAATTGCTTTCTGTGAGGAAAGAATTTGCTTAGTGGATGAGGACAGAACATGGATGTCACTTCAGCAAGGTTTTTGACATAGTCTCCCATGACATCCTTATTGACAGGTGGGTAAGATCTGAATTGGACAGATGAACCATAAGATGGGTGGGAACCTGGCTAAACTATCAGTCTCAAAGAATGGTGATCAATGACTCGAAAATCAAACTGGCAGATGGTTATGAATGCAGTTCCTCAAGGGCCAAAACTGCAACCCCTATTGTCCTGGTCCAATGAATGAAAAACAAGGAGAATCACCTCTAATGCTTTCTCCTGGGACTGTATTTTTGTGCTTTGTCTCTTAAACAAGTTTGCAAGTAAAACCTTGTAGGGGTATAATATAGCACCACTGAAAAGAGGCCGGCTCCATCCTCCTCAGTCTCTCCCTTGAGATACTTATATACACTGATTAGATCCTCTCTCAGTCTTCTCTTCTTCAGACTGAACAGGTCCAGCTCCCTCAGTCTCTCCACACAGGGCAGATGTTTCAGGCCCTTGACCATCCTCGTGGCCCTGCGCTGGACTCTCTCCAGCAGCTCTACATCCCTCTTGTACTGGGGAGCCCAGAACTAAACACAATACTCCAGTTGTGGCCTCACCAGGGCTGAGTAGAGGGGCAAGATCCCCTTCCTCGACCTGCTGGAGACATTCTTCTTTCTTGGCCACAAGGGCACACTGCTGCCTCATGGTCAACTTGTCATCCACCATGACGCCCATGCCCTTCTCTGCAGAGCTGCTCTCCAGCAGGTCGATCCACAGCCTGTACTGGTGTCAGTGGTTATTTCTTGCCAGGTGCAGGACCGTGCACTTGGACTTGCTGAATTTCATAAGGTTTCTCACCATCCAGTTGTCCAGTCTTTCGGGATCCCTGTGGATGGCAGTGCAGCCCTCTGGGGTATCTGCTACTCCTTCCAGTTTGGTTTCATCAGCAAATTTGCGGAACTCTGTGCTTTCAGCCAGGTCATTGATCAATAAATTGAACAGGACTGGACCGAAGACTGACCCCTGGAGGACACTGCTAGCTACAGGTCTCCAACTAGATTCTGCACGGCTGATCACCATCCTCTGGACTCTGCCATCCAGTTGTTAATCCACCTCACCGTCCACTCATCTAATCTGCACTTCTGGAGCTTGCCCAGGAGGATGCTGTAAGGGACGGTGTCAATAGCCTTTCTGAAGTCCAGATAATTGACATCCACTGCTCTTCCTTCATTTACCCAGACGGTAATCACAGAAGGCTATCAGATTCGTCAAGCATGATCTCCCCTTGGTGAATCCATGTTGATTACTCCTGAGCACCTTTTTATCCTCCACATATTTGGAGACAATAGCCAGGATGAGCTGTTTCATGACTCTTCCAGTCATACTGGTGCTGACTGGCACCCAGTTGCCTGGGTCCAAACATTGAAAGGGCTGTTCAACTAACAGCGGTAGAAGAGGTCTTTAGAACTACTGAGCTTTATGTTATATCCCAGGGAAGTGCTAAACAACAATAATAATAATTTCTAAAGGTGCCAATACAGAACTGTAGCAATGTTTTAACAATTTCATCTTCTTCATCTATGTAAATTTCTTTTTAATCAAGTGCAGTGTAGTATAACTTAAAATGTTTTCTCAGCTTGATCATTGTAAAAAAATGGTAACTATGACAACAAAAAATAGTAGCCTGTACTTGCCTTACTAGGAGACCATAAAGATAATTGATACTCAAATAAGCTGTTTGCACCTAACACCTGCTGCAAATGGTTCATTCTTGTTCAAATTTCTCAGTATCCTGTGTCACTATGAAAGTCAATATTATATATCTGAAGTAGGGAAATGCTTTGTCTCTGTGACATCAATTGCTAGTGGCTACTTTTATAGAATGTTTTGCAGTCCTTTGGAAAGTAATTTGACAGCTTTATTTCATTTGTGTGTATGACATGACTAAGCCTGACAGACAACAGATTACTCAATCTAGGTTAAATAGCTCCTAAATTCAGAAAGATGCCATTTGAATTGGGTTTTAGGGTTTCTGCCTATCAACATTTTCACTCCACTACAGGAATATCAATAATTCTGTCAGCACTCATTCAGAATCTCACTTCCATTATCTGCTCTATGGAGTTCTTGAATGGTTTGCTTCTGCTTCCCTATGGTTTTGAGTATCTAATTTTTATGCGTCTTATCTCGCAACTGTGACATTCTTAACAGGAATTTGTTATTTACTTGGACTGTAAAAGTTTAGCAATTACCCCAACTGAATTTAAAATTTTGTTGTATTTTCTGCACCCAACTGATAAAAAATATGATTTTCTGTAAAGGCAATTGCCTTTTTTCTTTTTTCTTTTTTTTTCCTGCTTGTTCTTTTCCTCCATATTCTTCTTGAAGTGCATCAAAATTTTGTATTAAGAGCTGAAATGAACTCCTAGCTCCACTAACAATAATAAATACACTTTTAGTAACATTACAGTGCAACTCTTCAAGCTTGCAGATTTCTTTTTGTTTGTTTGTTTTTTACCAAAATTCGATTAAGAGTCTACCTGAAGGAAGCACAAAATCTCACGCTGCTGGAGTGTATGCATGAATGTTTAGGAAGAATACCTTGTTATTTCTTTTGTATTATGACTTCTGCATTTGGGAGGAAAATGTTCATTATTTTATTTTTTGAAGCAACTCAGCTGTTCTTTGTTTTGATTAGTGCTTTTTTCCCCCTTTAATTTAATTCCCCCTCTTTCAGCATACAATCACAGCAGCAAATTATGATCAATATAAGGAACAGTTCCTGATAGTAATATACATCATAATTTACCTCCAAGAGGAAAGACTTACTCCTGAGTGCATACTCACGTGTAACATAAATCATTTCAATCCCCTTAAAAATTTCTGACTATAAGCACTACTTTTTAAATAAACTTTTAATTTTATTACCTGATAGTGATGTCTTGATTTGTAAACAGAAGTTTGAATAGAACCAAGGATAGTTGATAGGTGTGTTTCGCAACAATAATAAAAAAATATTTATTCCGTCACATAGGTCTTTATCATTGTACTTCATTTCTCATTCTGTGTTAGACTCTGTAGGTACAAGAAGATCAACATCAGCTGTTGACAGGCAGTCTCCAAATAGTCATCATATCAAAAATATTTTAATTCATTTTAATCATTTTTATATTAAGCCCATAAAACCATAAAATACATTTGTAATTTTCAGAAGTTTTGGCAACAAATACTGGACAGGACCTTCTTCCATCTCTGTCTATGGGAGCATAACTTAAGTCATTGTTCATCAGCTGGTCATTGAAAATCAGCATTGTAGAAAGCAAATCATTTCAAGCTTAACCCTCCTTACTTCTACAAGTAGAATTGAAGCACTATTCATGTTACCACAAATCAGCTAGTGTCTAATAAATAAGGCTGCATTCTTTTTTGTATCTATGAGGATTTTTGGTGGCAATTAAATCAGGCCGAGCATTTGTTCTCAGATATCCCCGGGCTAGAGGAAGGAAAATAAAACAAAATAGTCTATAACCCACCATATAACCCACAACCACCTTTGGAAATGCCAGTTAAAGTAAAGTAAAAGAATTCAAAACGTTTATCAAGTAAATCCTAGACGAAAAGATCACTTTTTTTTTTTTGACTCTGATATTTATGCATTTTCTTGCATCTGTGAAACTTAGTTTAGGTCTCTGCATGCTTCTATATGTGTTCATGTTTATTGTACAGTTTTGTTGTATAGATATTTAGCCTTACTGTGGCCTCAATACTGTCTGTCCAGCCCATTTATGTTCCCAGAGAAGTTTATCAAATGTTTGATATATGTTTGGAAATACCTTACTAGGGCTTAAGGTTAATAGTAAAAATATGGAATTCTAAAAAATCTGTTGTTAATCCCAAAACTAAAGAACATTGTGGATAAGTATTTGCATCAAACATAGATATTTACACTTAATATGACTATTTATATGACCAAATATTCTAACTTTACTGCAAAGAAAAGGTGTCCAGTTGAGAAAATTTTAGAGTTTTTGAATGATTTATTTAAAATAAAGAAACCATGGAGGCCTTAAGCTCATTTTTGATACTTGTTTGTGCCACTTCTAGGTAGGCCTGCAGGAACAGGCTGAAAACTGGTAAGTAGTGCTGATGTTGAACAACACCAGAACATAGGCAAAATAAATGAATACTTTTATTCAAATTTGTTCTTCAGGCTTAAGAAACCCAGTCAATTCTATTGCAGAGGGAAAATTAACCTTTTCAATCTCTAATCATCATCCAATGAAGTGAAAGGGGCAGGAGCATTATCCTATTTTGTACAGTATTCATACAGAAAGATGGCTTGACCTCCTTTCCTTTCCTTTCCTTTCCTTTCCTTTCCTTTCCTTTCCTTTCCTTTCCTTTCCTTTCCTTTCCTTTCCTT
>JAUBNY010000417.1:176611-189753 GCA_032275445.1 Crypturellus soui | reverse complement strand
AACAGGCAGGTATTCACAACATTGGTCTGTGCACAAGTCCTTCTTTCTCACTGACAGGCTTAATTAAAGCTCCATCTTGCCCAACTTTCTCATGCTTGCAGTTCAGGGAGTTTCCAGGATCACATTCCTTTAGATCAGGGAGTATCCACTATCTTTTTTAGCTCAGCTCTTCATAGTCGCTTCCCCTGGGAAGGCCCCATCCCTTAGATATGTTTTCCCACAAAATGTAGTTTGCTGTCCTGATTCAATTTAGCATCAAGAAACAAACAGTTTAAAATTTTGGCCAGGAGTGATTTCTCCTGACCGTTTATAGATTACTAAAAGCCATTTTTAAGTTCTATGGCAGTCTGCAAATTATTAGGTCTCTCTTCGTTAAAACTCTCAATTTCTTCAATGTTATTTATTAATCATAGTTAACAGTGCTTTCCAGAATTTCATTATGTAGCAGTAACATGATGTCCACATGATCATGAACTTTGCATTCTGTCATTTACAAGGAAACATAATTATACACTAGGACATTATGTATATATATATATTTTTTAATTTTTCCTGAACTATAAGATTTTGAAGAAAATTGCACAGCAAGCATTCATTAATCTTTCCCAACTCCCAGCTACTCTCGTACGTGCTAGTGATGGAGCTAATGAACCATTCAAAATAGATTTATATGAGAAATAAAAGATAGCATTTTCCATAGTATTCCAGAACAAAGGTAAAATAATAACTTCATCCTGCCTACATTATGCCACAAGATGAGATTTAAAATCCACTTTGTAGATAGCTGAAGCTTCAGTCTTGTAGAACAAAAGGGAAAACAGAAACATTATTTTAAACAGTGTGTTTGTATTATGCAGCTGATTTTCAAATACAAAAAAATGCCCTTATTGTGAATAATACGGCGATATGAATTGTGCATTGTTCTATATATGAAATCCAGTATTTTCAGAAAAGGCTACTAATTTTTGAACATCTTATATGAGCTCTCAGCTGAGGACTAGATGTTTTAAATAAGTGTCATTATCCTTTCCTAAAAAAGTCTCTGTAAGCCTGCCAAAAGTTGGTGCTTCTTAACATTTTTATTAGGAAATACTGCAACCTTTATACAAACCAGAGTCTGATTAGCAATGCGGTTCTGCTTAGTTTGACAACTATTGATTGACAATACCTTATTAGAAGGAATAGTATAGCTTTGCAAAATCCAAACAGCCAACAGAAACATTACGAAGAGCTTCCTGAACAAAAATAGTTTCCAAGGTAACTATTTTAAAATAAAATTCCCTGAATCCAGCAATTGTTGAAAAAGGACTATGTATCTCAACTTTCAATATGATTAGTAAGAAATATAATAAATTTTATGCAACCCACATATTTTTTTCAGGAAATACTTTCCAGCAAATTCAAACTTCCACATCAATAATGTGCTACCTGTGTGGGTATAGCTAGGACTATGAGTAGCAGAACAAGGTCTTGCTGAAGACAACTCAGTCTTCTAATTGTTCATGGAAGTGAGGGTAATGAATGTAACACAAGAAATAATAAAAAGCAATGTGCAATTTTTGGTTTATGTGTGCCCATTTGAGACATAAAATGTAGCACTATTTTTAGTGATCTTTGCCTGAAGGGGAACGTGATTTGGAGTTGAAACCAATCTATCTTACAAGACTGTGTGAAAGCATGTATGGGAAGGTGGCAATATTCAGTGGACTCTCTTATTTGTTTGGTCTTTTTAGTAAGGGTATAAAAATGAAATTTGCCTAAATCTGTAAAGATGAGCTCATTAATATCCTGAAGGAGGCCTCTACATGTAATTTGGAGGTACTGCTGATTCTGTAAAGAATGAGATAATACTGAAAGAATAATTAGAAGACCTTGTTGCCTGGTAGTAAAAGGAAGAGATCCTTAGTACAAAATTTCAAAGTCATGTACTAATGGAATAATAATGAGAATTTCTACTATACAGAAATGCATCATTATTATTATTACATCTCATTAGCTGCAGATGATAGAACAGGAATGATATCTGAGTATATTTTTTCAGTCATAGAATCATTATGAGAAATAGCTTTGAAAAAATAGACTAAAGTGATGCTAAGTATCTGGATAGAGAAAGATAATAAAGAAAGTGGTGCCAGTATACACAGTACAGGTAACATCTCAGTTAGTATATTGTGATATATGTGTGTATGTGTATGTGATTTGGATCACTTATTATCACAAGAGATTAACTTGCAGCAGGCATAGTGATTTTCTGCTAGGATGTTCAGGGAAGAAGCATTGATTTTAAGGAAACAAAAACAAACCACTCCCAAACCAACCCATCCACTTATCTAGTTCAATACAAAAGCCCTGAGAATGATACTGACTCTCTTTAAGTATGTTTAGGAGTAACAAAAACAGAAGAGGAAAATGATGTAGTTATTCAAACTCGATAATTTTAAGAATCTGGTAGAACTAATTAGAAACAAGTTCAATGAGTTCAACACCCTCTGGCATGATTGTTTTAAATAGCCCACATATGGGGTATTTAATGCCTCATATCAAGTTTACTTATTTGAAGTTGGATCACAGAACAAATTTGGTTCTTATGATGGGTCTCTATAACATGCTTACCATCACGATGCTGGAGACCATCCCCGTTTGCCATCCCTGTTTGCCAGAGAGACATACACAAGCTGAAACCAACTCAAGCCTATTCCATTCTTCAAAGCTTGTTTATTTGGCTCATTTTTTACGTTCTGTGTTGGGCTGATACAGTTATACTGTTATTCCCTTCCTGCAAAGCATGATGGTCTAGCTAACTCAGTAAGACATTTGCACTCTTCTGATCAACTCAGTGACAAAAAGTTGCAAAGCTAGCTGATCTACTAAGCTGATGAAGCACTTTACAGCAAGAGCTCACATCCGGCCCTTTTGTACTGATAAATTTAGTTTTAAAATTTTAGTTTTTAAAATTCCACAGTAATTCCATATCTCCTTTCCCGAGCTTCATGATCACGTTCCTATTGCCTGTACCTTCTGAGCCTTCTTCTCTTCACTGATCTGTCACATAGGTTTAGAGTTAAAAGGAAGGAGGAGGAAAAAGTAGTTCTTAACCAATGAATGAGTGGTGAGCTTTAGATAATATTAGAAATAAATATCAAGAGGAAAGAGCTTAAGTTGTTCCAAGATTAACTTTGCTTGTTAGGGAAGGAATTTTATAACAGGAAAGCAGTAATACCAAAGTTAGATTGCTAAATTTGGGATGAGAGTATTTAGGAGTACAATTCATTGTAAAGTTGAAGGAGTGGCTGCCGATTTTGTGACTGTTTCCTCATTGTTTGCATGATAATTTAATGTAGGAACTCTGTGTTTTAGTAACCTTAGTGCACAAGTTGAGTGGTTTTTTTTTCTCATTTTTTGTTTGTTTGTTTGTTTGTTTTGCATTTGTCTATGATTTGTAACAGCAGTTCTTTATGGCAGACCTGAAGTTTTCTGCCTGTCTTAATGAACTCCTAAGTGAAATGGATACATATTGATTCAGGCAGACTGTCAAACTGCTTGAAGCTGGGAACCAGGTGTCCCTACCCATCCTACCTAACAACTGTACTTTGGAATCCTAGAACAATATCCAGGTCATGATGAATGTTTCCATTCATTGAAACATAAAGATTTTTGAAAAAAAAAATGCCTTTTGTATGTCTGTTGCATTATCTATTTCAATACTTAAAGAACTATATTGTAACTAGGAAAGAAACTCTTTTTTCATATCAATATACTGCAAAAGAAATGCTTTTAGCTGCCTTTCATTTATTTACATCAGCAATTGGACTCTCTATGCAAGACAATGTCTAACAAAATAATAGAAGGAGTTAAAAAAAAAGAAAATTGTGTGTGGAGATAGGTTTGGGGGAGAAGAAGAGAAGTTCACATCAAATATTTGCATAGGAGAAGTATGATTAAGCTTGCTGTTCTGTGTTTAGAATCATACTTCCACCCAGTCACTCTTTCTGATCTATATTCATAGGATTTTCATGGACCCAGTAGTTACATGTCAGAATGATGAGTCTCAACCTTGTTTCAGGATAAAGCATCAATCTGCCTGTGAGCACTGGAACCTGACCGAGTAAATGTAAGCAGTACTAGGGACCTCGTGACTCCTTTACACAGTGTAATCCTGCACTCAGTGCTCAGTGAGGGAAAGATATTTTATCAAAATTGTTTTGTTAAAAAACACTTCAGTTCAGATTTCAAGCAAGAGCTGTCCCAGGAGTACCTGCTGAGGGTGTTGCCAATCTATGTTTCTGCAAATGCTAACAGCACTTTTACAATTGTATTCTTTTTCACCTCTACCTAGCATGTTACCTCTTGCCCTTTATTCTATTTGCTTTAGGCAACAACATATTACAGAACAGGTGTACTCTGCACCCCAGTATCATGCTAAATCTAAAAATGCCTTTTTTTTTTCACTGTGTAATATCAAGATTGATTTCTGGGACTCAAAACATTTTGGTGTGTGTGTATGTGTGTGTGTGCATATGCACACCTATTTCAGGGGAAAATAAGGAAGAGCTAGCTGAATATATCATATAAGTCCTCCTAAGGTACAGGAATTGCACATCCTTAGTTCCAGACATATTCCATCACTCTATGTAATGAAATTCACTGAACTGCAGAATGCAAGATTTCAAAATCTTGAATCTTTTGTTTTTATTACTTATATAATTCTGAGAATCTAAAACATATTGAGTAGTGATTCAAAAGGAAAATCAATTATTGAAAAGATTAACAGAACATTATACTGAAAATATCTGTGCAGGTGCAGGGTATGCAGCACAATTCTTTCTAATTACTGTTAATATGGTATACCATTTCACAGAAAAGAAATTGAAAGATGGTTTAAAATGAAAGGCTTTGCAAAACTATGAGGTATTAATCAAATATATTCAAGAGTTAGGGTGGTACTGGAAGAGTAGAATTTCAAAACAAATTTAATCTAATACTGTACAAAATAAGCGATGTAATCCAAAATAATGGTACAGTATATATATGCATTTACGTAGGACCTGACTGGTACATAAGCTGATAACACATAAAAGAAATATTTGACAGCAAAGTCCAAAGTCCTACTCCCATAAAATGAATTCAAACTAGTTTTATCATCTTAATTTATTGAACAAATAAAAATATATATTCCTTTGTAACAATCCTTATTTTAGAGATACAATATTTCTGTATTGTCAGTGTTAATCATAGTATTGATATTCACTGTAGATACATATGTTCATATTCTATGCATCCTGATATAATTTGCTGCCAAATATTTAATTCTTAAGTATTAACTATTTTATTGCAAATGTAAAGTAAAATTTAATACACATATGCCAAATACATCTTGTCTAGACCAAAGATTTGTGTTCAGGTCTCACATAAGCTCTTTCACCTCCGACCTCTCAAGAGTGATTCTGAGTGCTCTGGGAGTCTCAAGAACATATTTTGTTTCGCCTTTACTTAATTGGGATGTTCAAATAATCATTTTATTTGTGCCTTCATTACATTGCTCTGAGCACTTGCATATATTGTTTTCTTGCAATTGCCACAGGATAAATAGCACTTAAGAGGGGTTCAGGAAAGTGAAAATAAATGTGGGAATGTGGTTAGGAGCATTTTAGATATTTGTACAAAATTCAACTGCTTTTATGAAAACCTTTTCATATTAAAATTCTTGAGCATATGCATGCAAAGCAATAGACAAAAATGAAACTCTCCATGTAGTTAGGTACTGTTAATTGAAGCTGCCGTTAATTAGAATAGGGAAATAATTGGTCCATTAAACAAGACTCCACTAATTTGAAGCCATCTTGCATAGATGACACTGCTAGGTAATTTACAATCAAGTCTGAATATCTTCATTTTACTTCCTCTCTAGTTACATAATTTGCTGAAAAGTCTACTGGAATGCTTTAACTTTGGAACTCCAGATATGATTCTTTTAACAAGCTAAAAATTCCTCAAATTAATGCTTACAAGAGAAAGTTTAACATCAAGCAGAAGGGGTCTGTCCTTATAGAGCACACATTCAAGTCCCCTAACCATTCAAGCAACTGTTCTCTGAGTTCCCCACTTTGTGATGCCGATTAGAAGGTGCCCAAGAAAGGACACAGTGCGCCAGCTGTGGCCTCACAAGTGCTACAAATCTTCAATTAAGCTGAGGCAAGTTATTCATAATGTCCCTTGCTTTGTATCTTTCTAGCTGGCTTTGTACCTCACTTGGCCAAAATTCCTAGAGAGTTTACATTCAGGTTCCAGAAATTTTCCAGTGAAGAAAAACTCTTGTATCATTTAAAAATTTGATTATTAGCTAAATGCAGTAACAGTATGTATGTATGATACTGTGTATCCTGTTAAACTACAAAATTCTTAATAGGTTGAAATTAGTGCACAAGTGTCATGTGTGATGAAATCTGGCATAGGGAGCAATTTAAAAACCGGAGAGGGGTGCACAATTGTAGTGCAATATCTGATAGCTTAGGCAGTACTTCCACAAACAGTTGGATGTAAAATAGCAACATTTTTTTTTTTTTGTGATATTTCATGTGTGGATAGTACAAAAATGGCTTATTTGTAGATATTTGATGTTACATAGGATTTTAATTTAGCAGAATGTTATGGCAGTTTGCTGAGATCACAATACAAGTGTGGGTTACATTTAGCAGAGCATAACAATTTCAATATACAGTTGAATCACAGTACAAATGTGACGCTAGTGTCTTACTAGTGCTCACTGTCACAACACCAGACATGCCTGATCACGGAAAACGAATATGCAGGTTGAAGGCAGCTCAAGCCCACTACTTTCCTCAAAGTCCTTCCTGTTAATCATACAGATTTTATAGTCCATGTAGGGCTGAGGCATACATATATGTACCCCCACACCAGTCCCAGTCTGACTAATTCAGGGAGACATTCACTCTCTTGATTAACTCTGGAGGGAAACATGTTACCCAACTGCTTGACTCACTTAAGCGATATAGCCACTTAGCTTAAAAAGATGACCCTCTGGTCTCACTTCTACTGAGATGAATTCAGCTTTCCTTGCAATAGCTGTGCCCAGTCATTCCCTATACGCATCCCTGAATTTCCCAGGCACATTGCCCTTCACCATCTCTACTGAGCCTTCTCTCAGTGCAAGGGTTTGTTTGCTGGTCAAAATCACCAGTAAATCCCTCGTATTCTTTTTGTGTTCTCCCCTTTGCCGTGACACTTGTACATATCTCAAGTGACTTCTCATGCAAACCTCATATGATAAGTCAGGACTCCTCAAATATAACTTAATATTTAACTCTTTAAAAAAGAAGTTGTCAATAATCTCAAGCTGTTTGTGCCTTTTGTGTGTGCTTAATGAGAAGACTGCAAAAGTTTGAAGGTTAAAGGAAAGACTGTGTATACTTAAATTATGGTAACCCACCCCATAAGTCTTTGAACATAGTAAGAAGGAAAACAAATCCCTACTGACTTTCTTAGAATACATGAATTAATTTTAGATTTACCTGTATGGATCCGGAAAGGCCTCACGCTGAAAGTTTGGAGAAGTATCGGAAAATTTTTAGGCATTTCCCTTCAAATTATTTGGATGATTGGAAGAGGTATAAACTAAGTTTGGAACTGAGTTAGAATGGAGTACAGTATTTGGTAGTGAAAATAAGATTATCTAAGAGATTACAAGGTTGAGTTAAGAAAAATATGATTGTATTGAAGGTGGCATCTCACACTGGTTCCAAAATAAACAGTGTTTTTCTGCATTTAAAATAGAGCTTAGTTATTCTGTGGACTGTCTGCCTAACATACCTTTTCATCTTGTTGTAATACTGCTCTTTCCTTGTACTTTATTTACATATTACTTTCATCATTCTTCTAAAAGCCCTCGAAATATTTACAATAGTGACACTCTTAGAAGCGTTCACATTAATTGTTCCTATCTTCAATGGCATTGTGGTCTTAATAGCAACTTAAATCGACAAAATCTACTTAACAGAAAACAATACTTTTATAATTTTGATAGTAAGGACATAATGCCTACTGTTCTGCTATTTCACTGAGCACTGAAATGAAACTTCATCCATCCTCAGGATGGAGGTGCACCTGGCTGGATCTTCTTTATAATACCTGAGATTATGTAGGCTGGAGGAGATTTGGACGGGATGAGTTACCTAGAAGAACAGAGTCAATGTGCTTTAATTAGCTGGTGCTACAGCTACTGCTAGATGTGTATAACTAACTCTTTAAAAATAAAGAGAAACAAACTGTGGGGGTTGTGAAGCACTCGAAAAGCCTTTTGAATCCCTTTAATTTTAGAATTTGATCATAAAGTCTAGGAAGCAGAGATGAATGTTTCATACATTTACTGCGAAAAGTCTATGCAGATCTAATTAATTCTTCAAAGTGAACTCTCATTTGGTGGAAAAGTGTAATGACATTAGCAAAGTAGGTGGTAGTATTATTCTATTACACACTATGTCTTTTTACTTCAAGTGCTTGACGTATTTTATGAGGTGCCAAGATTTTGATTTTTTTTTCTCTGATGACTTTTTTCAAAGTGACAAACACACTAATTTTTGGTTGTTTCTGAGATGATACTTATTTTACTTTGGAAAAACAACAAGAGAAGTATAAAGGGGACAACTTTCATTTTGGTTCCTGGAAAATAATCTTTTCTGATTTCTTTTATGTCAATGAAAATACACTTCTCAATATTCTACAAATATACCGTTTACTTCAGCTAGACTGACTAACAGTAGTTATTTAATTTGTTAAACAGTAGAAATTAATCTGACAATTGTCTTCCAATCCATATTCTGGTTAACCCAAACATAACATAAAGCTTTTCTCTTAATTAAAACCAACTACCAAGGCTTAAATATGATAATACAGAAAATAGTAAATCACCAGTTTGAATGTCTGTGTTATTTTTTTTTCCTGAAAGACCACTAAAGGAAACATGAGATGAAAACAGGCATAAGTTTTTAATATAGAGAAATGCTCTTTGGTCTGAGCAAATATAGGTTCTCGCAGTAGTACAGGGCAGGTGTTGTCCAGGTGGACTTTAGATACATAACTTCAGAAGGTCTGAAGAGGATCTTCAGAAGACTTTGGGAAATGGCTACCTACTTCTCTTTCTGCCTAGACTGCCAAGCCTTGTGAGCAAACAGTGTTATTGTGGCTCCCTATGTCTAAATAAATAAAAAAAAATGTCCTGATATCCTCAGAAGATTCAGAATATTTCTAAAGCCCTTATAAGGGATAAAGTCCATAGCACAATTATTTAATCTTTAAGAAAATTTATAAACACAGGGCTCATAAATAATACTTTGCGTAATGTTGCAAGGTTCTCTCTTCCTAAGCCTTCTTGAAGAATGGTAGAGTTCGATATGTGAGATTGCCGCAAGTTTGTTGCAAGAGATTTCCTGGAATATCTGAATAGTTTGACATATGAATAATTCAAAGTAGATTTAAAATGTTGCTTTATTGTCCTAATTAGTATTGTTAAACTTATATGAAACATCACTTTTTCTTAACCTTACTTTGTACAATATCTAAAAGTTTAACTTGTCTGCAAAGTTAGTCTTCAAATTAAACAGTCAAATAAACAGCTAATAAAAAATGACTTAAGCTTTGTAAGCTTTGTAAGCTTTGTAAGCATATAAAAGTCAGTAAAGGCAATGGACCAGATGTTATTAAAATTAATGCTATAATGCTAAACATTTTATTTTGTTCTATTATATTTACTCTGTTCTATAACTTCGAAAATCTGTCTGCTAAAGAAACTAATGATGACCTTGTCACCTTCTGAACTTGTTTCATGCTGGGAAACTATATTATGAAAAGTATCTGTTAGCAAACACAGGATGTCAGCACAAAACTGGCTAAACTTCCTTGATTCTGAGTCTCATATTAAGAGCTACTGGTATGGTCAAGTTAGTCAAGGATATTCTCACATTCAAATAGGACAGTAACTGTGATGTTGAAAATTATTAAAATGAACTCCATCTTACAAAAACAATTATTGGAAATGGCAATAAGTCACAACGAGGGTTGATTCCTGACTGAGAGGATCACTTAACACCATTTCTACTAGGTCTATAAATTGTTACATTAATGAGCTTATAATGATTGTAAAATAATTTGTGCATCCTTTAGCAACCCACCTAGGAATCAGTATTCTTTCAGGGTCTTGGAATTTGTCTGGCATAAGAATAAATATATTTGGTAATGAGTCTTCTCCATAAAGTCTGGGGCTCCTCGTTCTAAGCTTTCAAGTTTTACTGAAGTTGTTTATTCCTAGTACATGATATTTCTGATTTTTGTAAAGTCGGGGAGTGTTTAGTGCTTATTATCTAAGCAATTAAGAAGTATATTTCCTCTCCATACCATAACAAATCCTGTCTTTTGAATCCCTCTATTCAGTGTCTTTCTTCCCCAGTTTGAGTCATTGTAGTCTCCCATTGATATTGTTCTGCTGAAAGAGTTATATGGTTCATACTTAAAATATGAATAGACACAAAAAGTAAGTCAAATATGGTTACTTTCCCCTCCCCACCCCTCAGACATAAATCCATTTAAGTAACCTATGCTTTTTAAAAACATCTGCATCATATGTTGTTCAATTGCCTTGACGGCAGTGGTAGGTATCCAGATCTGTACTACAGTTGTGTTATGCACACAATTGCTTTTAATGAGCTGGCTCGACGCCACTGGTATCAGCATCTCTGTTTGTTCTAGCACAGTAGCATACATGATGATGTAATTGTTTCTTGACTAATGAGCTATAATGTAAACTACATTGCCTGTGGAAATCTAAATTACAGGTTAAGTGGTCACTTTGACCATGAATTGAAGAAAATACTACATAGAAGTCAAAGGTTTGAACAACAGCATGGTTGCATACCTTGTATGTTTAAAAAGAGTGTGATATGATAAATGAAAACATTTCTGGAAAACATTACAGAAATGCAATATAGGATTAATAGTGTATATGTCCTTAGTACAGAAGTGATTTATGAGTTATTTTTACTGATAAGCTCCAATTTTATGGCTGTTTGCATGCTATTCAGGCCAGATGAATAATTTAAGAAACACAAAGAAAAATTGTTTTCAAATATGAAACAGGTATCACAAAATGCTTAACTATGCTTCCAGTGTTTTTGCTAAGTATACACAACTTCAGTCTTCTGAGTTACTGAAAAGACCATTGGATTGCATGGGACTTCTATCAGCTTCATATAAAACATAACACTGAAGATTCATCTAGATACTTTTGCTAGGAAGCAAAAATTCCTTTTTTTAATCCCCTTTTTTCTTTTTTTAACAAATTTAGTTTCACTTAACAATACAGAACTCTTTTCCTGGATGTCTTTTTTAATGATGGCCAAGCATGTAAGAGCACATCTACTCAAACACTTTCAGAACAAGTGGGGAATATAACAAAGGCATCTATTTTTTACAAGGTGAATTCATTACCCAAGTGAATCAAAAGGTAAGTAGTTTTATTTATAAGGCAACATGGAGTTTTACAAGGGATTAACACAGACTACTAAAATGATCACATTTTAGGGAAAGGGCTCTTTCTAGGTGGAATAATAAAGTGATAATGATGCTTTCATTTTCTTGCAGATTTGTTTATTTCTGATGAGATATTAGCAATATTTAAGTAAATCAATGGTAGTGCCTTTTGGACTCTTTTAGACGAAAAGGCAGTCAAAAGCTAGTACCTCACTTTTTTCATCTGGTTCCTTGCATGACAAAAATAGGAAAAAATCATGTTGCCTGGCTATAGTGAAAGTCAAAGTTGAAAGTGAGCGACAATCATTGCAGATTATAATTCATATGACTTCATGGTCTGAAAAATGTAATGAATATCAACGAAGAAGTATCCTGCTTAAATTTCCAGCCAGAGGGAAGGGGGCAGGGAGTAGCTTTTTGTGTTGTCCAGTTGCATGTGAAATACACTGTGCTGGTGGGGAAAAATGATCCAGACTTGCACATTCAACAGAGTTTATCCATCAGATTGTGTAGGAGGAAAGATACAAAAGCAAAGCAAAACAAAACAAAGAAAAAAAAAAAACAAAAAACAGAAGACACTCCAAGCTTGTTTTTTTTCAGGTTGATCTCTCCAGAGAAATTATTAGAAACTGGGTTTCAAAGGAGTTTAATAAGTCTTTATTTACATTTCCAAATTAAAATTTCAGGGGAGGGGAGTCATTTTGAAGGAAGAGGGAGAAAAGTCTATCAAGGGAATGGTGTAGTACATTATTTTTAAGTCAAAAGTTTTGAGCAGAATATCTCCTTCAGTGGCTAGCAGCTTTGCAATTTCTTCCCTGTGGTGGAAGACCTTTGATGGTGGTATCATTCAACAGGATTTTGACACACAAAGGAAAAGAAGGCTATCAGAACTTTATTTTGATATTTTTAACAAAACTTGATTGGAATAATTTTTAATTCTCAGAAATACTATTTTGCAAGATACTATGTAGAAAAGCTCTGGTTTCTGCCAGCAGCCACTACAGCCATCCTAGCACTAACGGGTACTGTGTTGCCTGGAGATAAAAAACTGTAAAGCAATATTTCTACTGTTTAGCTTTGACCTAAATTTGCTTCTTGTTCATTTCCTGATACAGATCTGATATGGCAGAATTGTGTTTTGAACTGTTTATCAACATCAGATCCTTCTGCTGTCATAGCAATTATTCGACTACAGCATCTATTAAGCCACAATAAATATTTAATTGTAAGCATACACAGCATGAGTCCTTAAGGCAGGTCCATCAAAATGTCACACTACTTTACAAGACTGTTTTATGCTTTAGGTAAAATACAGACTTATAAGTCAGTGAAGAAAGCAGTTCAAAAGTGAAATTACAAGAGCATAATATAATAAAAGTCTGAGTTTTTGTTGTTGTTTTGTTTTGTTTCGTTTCAGTGCTGTGTTTTGGAAACAGATCACTGTTCTGCACGATCTCAGCTGCTTCCTCTGGGGTTAGGAACTATCAGACATTACCCTGTTTTCCTGTTCTTCACCCTTGAATGACTCTCTAACTTCTGATGTTTCTGAAATGGTGAAGATGATGATGCTGAAAATGTAGCCATTCATCATGAGGCAGCAAGAT
>JAUBNY010000417.1:152725-176511 GCA_032275445.1 Crypturellus soui | reverse complement strand
AGGTAAAATACAGACTTATAAGTCAGTGAAGAAAGCAGTTCAAAAGTGAAATTACAGGAGCATAATATAATAAAAGTCTGAGTTTTTGTTGTTGTTTTGTTTTGTTTCAGTGCTGTGTTTTGGAAACAGATCACTGTTCTGCACGATCTCAGCTGCTTCCTCTGGGGTTATGAACTATCAGACATTACCCTGTTTTCCTGTTCTTCACCCTTGAATGACTCTCTAACTTCTGATTTTTCTGAAATGGTGAAGATGATGATGATGAAAATGTAGTCATTCATCATGAGGCAGCAAGATTGCTCACACCAGGATATTTAAGTCAGTCCCCTATATGAATCAGTTCAGATCTTGGGAATAGAGATCTGTCCCAAAAGAACCAGTTGATGAACATAACGATCCCGCTTCTGCATCTCTGTCCTCTAAGCCATAAATATTTTCCTTGTGTATTTAAGCTATATGTATGTCTTTAGCTACTGCATACATTCTCCACCATCAGTTCATTCAGAAAAATTGTTTTGCTACCTGAGTTGTTGTATTTGTATTTGTTCCCTCACAAGAATTTTATGAGTTTATGTGCGTAAAGTACAGTAGAAAGTGAATAAAGAGTGGAAGAAACACAAAATGTCTGAATTTACTGAATTCAAGATATGCGGAGCTGAAGTTTTTTTCTGTTTTGGTTTTTTTTTTTTTTAGTCCTTTCCCTATTCCTCCCCTCCCTGGCCCACCCCCCCCCCAAACAAAAAAAAAAAAAAAAAAAGAGGAATAATGCTAGTAAGATAGAGTAGTCTGAAAAACCATACTTTTGTTCTGAAAAAAAAAATTAATCAGAAATCTTCCATATGGATACAAAATGAAACATTTATCAAGATGTGCTTGCAGTGACCTAATTAAGTTCCACACACTGTTATGAGACAATTTTATCATGAGGTCATGTGGTTTCATGAGAGTTTCCTGAAGTGTCTCACTCTCAATGTGTCTCTAGTATATGAGCTAAAGCCCTGATGTACAAGTACCTGAGGGGAGAACGTAGGGAGGATGGGGCCAAACTCTTCTCAGTGGTGGCCAGTGACAGGACAGGTAATGGGTGCAAGTTGAAACATAGGAATTTTAATCTCCATATGAGGAAGAACTTCTTTACTGTGAGTTTGGAACAGGCAGCCCAGAGAGGCTGTGGAGTCTCCTCTGGAGATCTTCATACCCTCCTGGATGCCACCCTGTGCCACGTGCTCTGGGTGTTCCTGCTGGAGCAGTGGGTTGAACTAGATGATCTCTAGAGGTCCCTTCCAACCTCAACCCTTCTGTGATTCTGTGATTCTGTGTGTATATGTGCCTGTGAAGTATTCTGTTTCTTCCTGCTTTTGATATGGGCAAGAAGAAAGAAAAATGTAGAATTCCTTCTCCTCTAGAATTCCTGCACCTTAAGTCTGTCTTTTAAGGAACAACACTTACATCCATTTTGTCCCTTTTATCCATTTTTGTTGGCTTACAAAATGTGAACACTCATTTTTGGAAAATAAATGAAGAGATATTTTATAAGACCATGAAGGGTAGACATGGTTTCCTTGTGGATATGTGCCATGTTATTTATGCTGATACTCTGAATAAGATAGTTGAAAAACCTGCTAAGACACTCTTTAAATCTAGTCTTATTTGAAGACATCAAAATTAAACAATGTACTTGCTTAGGAGGACTGTTTCAGTGCTAATTATATTTTAAACCTACATGTCTTATTTCTGACTATACTGAGCTAATAAGATTCAATGACTGAATCTCATTATGCTTTTTCTATCTCAAAAAAAAGGTATCTTCTGTAATGTCAACATGCGGGTAAAAATATGGATTATGATAAATGAGATTTTCCTATATATTGATTTATCTTTTTATTTCTTCTTGTGAGGAGTTCTTGTTTTTGAGTTTACTGTAGTCAGTGAGTTTGCTGTCAGTGTGCCACTCCTTTTCACTTTTATTCATTACTTAAGCTGTACTTTAATTTATTGCAGTCCTTTCTAGTATAGTAGTTGACTTTCATGATCAGTAGCACTTTAAATAAGGTTACTCAAACACCTTCAAATCAAACTATATCTGCTCTTTTACTTATGTGCAGTATTAAAGTTGGTTGTCCTTATATGGGCCGAAGGAATTCATGGCCCCATTTCTTACTGTTATTCAGTGGGTATTTTGCTACAAAAAAGGGAACAATTTTTGAAATACTGGTGCGACCTTATTTCATACTGAATTTCCTATCAGTGGCAGTGATTGTGATTCCTATTAATATTAGTTATTTCAGTTATTATTATGTACCATATTTCTAAGGTGATCTATCAAAAGATATTTTTCATTAGATAATAAATCACATATATATTTAGGATTATAATTAGGTTATTATGTATAAGAGAAAAAAACAACTTTTAAATAACTGATGGAAACTAGGATTTTTCTTTTTTTTGGACTTAATTTCTCTCATCCTGCTTAATATCTCAATACACTTTAAGTGCATATTTTATGCTCAATAATGAAGAACTTACTTAGGTATTAAGTATGCAAGTCCTTGTAATTGAAAGCTGGCTCAGGATTCATGCTAAACGCTTTGAGTAACACGTTATATCCTGAAGAAGCTAATAGGATGGATTAATCTCCAAAGGGACCATACAGAAAAATGTCATGAGCTCCCTCAAGGGCCAGTCTAAAACATCCATATAGGCTGAGAGAAACTCCAATACCAGAATTTCTGCAGGTACATATGACTATTAAAATGACTGGATATACCCTTTCCCACTTTGAGAGGTTCAGCATTGTGTTCTTTACAAGTCATGAAAGAGCTATTTCTAGTCTGAGGATCAGTAAGTGATCCTTAAGTGTTTTCTAGATTATTTATTCCTTAATTTAGCCTTTATCCTAACTGTGTTCTAATTAAACATTTAATTAGTTTGCAATAACATGAATGATTTATTTATATATTTATTTTTCCAAAATTGAGGACTGAAATGTTCGCTGACCTAAAATTTTTAATTTTCAGTAATTCTATTAATTCAGTGATTCACTTTCATTAATTGATGCAGAATGACTACTATCCATCAAGAAAATATTAAAAACAAGCTTTCAAGGAGTTACCCACTGGAGCATCTTCAGAACACTCCTTGTTTTTTCTCACCTTAGGAAACACCTGAGGAGATGCTCTGCCCTACTGTTGCAGTGGTGAGCTGCTGCTGCTCCTCTCTGTCACTGTTCATCTGTCTGTTTGATTGCGCGTCTCCTCTCTGTATTCTAAAAATTTCTCCCAGATGTGCATGCTGATGGCCTGATACAGACAGTATCAGGAGCTTTCTCTGTACTCTAAGAAAGCCATCAGGCAGTTTTGCTGCTTAGCTATAAATCTTTAACAAAGTATAATATACAGACATTACATACAGACATTACGTACAAAACACACAGTACAGATGTACCATAAATGATAAACAGGCAGAAAGGAGTGTGCCTATATTAACACCTAATGAGGATGTCTTTAAAATGATGAGAGAAACACTGATATGAAAAAAAAAATGTGCATTAGAAATAAGTCCACTTAACTTTGCAGGACATGAGTATTGCTTATATTATATAACTTTTAACAATAAATTATATATTATTCATATATATTATATAAGTATATATATTTATTATATATTCTTATTACATATTATTACATATATATATTATTGTATATTTACAATTGTATATTATATATTAATGTTATATAAAATTATAAATTATATAAAATATATAATTTATTGTAGCTATATATAATATAAATATATACAATAATAGCTATAATATAATGATATATAACAATATTATTGAATTATTATTATATTATCAACTATAGTCCATATTATAAAATCTCTACGTGAGTATCAAATTCATATTGGTTTAAGAACACAACCTGCAATAAATAAAGTTGTATGTGTATAGACAATTCTTTAAACAAAAATAAGCTATCTGCAAAGCTTCATCTACTATTGCTCATTCAGCAATGGGCCATATTTATTTTTGTTATCTTCAGCCAAAAAGATAGCAGGGTTATTATCTCCTCTATTACTAGAATAGAAGTCTGTGTCATCAATTTGTTCTTTATATTTCTCAGAATTGTCTCAGAACTTATTATATTGCCATAAAAATAAAAATAAAATCATCCGTATTACTGTGTACAAGACAGGCAGGTCTTCAAGTATCTCTTTACAGTTAGTGGGATGTGAAGCAGCCTTGACAAAAGTTCTGCTTGTCATAACAGCTTTTGGAAAACCAGCCACCAGTTTTCTCTCTAATAAACATTTCAGCTATTAAGTGTCTTCACATATGTTCACACCC
This sequence comes from Crypturellus soui, assembly GCA_032275445.1. Lineage (NCBI taxonomy): Eukaryota > Metazoa > Chordata > Aves > Tinamiformes > Tinamidae > Crypturellus > Crypturellus soui. The sequence continues at coordinate 172,166 of JAUBNY010000417.1, read as the reverse complement.
CAGCTGTAAAGATTCTCTTGTGGCAGTACCTATGGGATGTTCAGTCCTCCTGAGACCCTCCTCTGTTTACATCTTTGAATTTGTGTTGCTTTGCTCTCCCAGTGAGGTCCATGAGGACAAGTAATTCCTGCTTAGCATTCCTATCTGAAATTCTCATTCCCCCCCTTTTTTTTTTTTTTTTTTTCTGTAGACTCCCTTGGGATTTTTTCTGAGAAGAATGTGTACTTTTTCTATTACTCTACAAATAGTCTGGTCAAGTCTCTTTTTTAACCAAAAATGTGAGTTGCAAACCCTCCCCTCCCCTTCCCTTCTCTGTTTGAATTTATACAGCTTCAGATAATGTTGCTTCCTCATTGCATACTCGGTAAGTCAGCCAGCTGTTTGAGATAGCTGACAGAAAACTGTTCATATCTGAAAAAATGTCTGTGAAATCTGCCATCATTTCTCATCTCTGGGACCACCTTGAGGTTGGATCAAGCTTGGTTGACCTGTTTCTTCAGAATTCAACCTGATACACTTTTAGAAGTAACCAAAGCAAGAGACTGTAGTGCATTTCTTCTGAAACAGGCACCCTAAAAATATTTTCTTTGCCTAAGTTACGCAGCTGTCAAACTTCAGAAGAATGTATGGAAAACTGCAAGCTGGTTTGCTCTTAATGCTTCAAGCCAGCCATCACTACAATGCTGTGATGGTGTGACAGGTGTGCTCCTCCCCTGCTCAACCTGACTTCTCACACATAGCCCTGTTCAGGTGCTAACTACTACATTATCTGATCCTGGTTGTTGCCTCCCTGATTTCTTCCCCCACTCAGACATTAACCGTCAAGAACAGTCCTGATGCCTGCATCCTGATGGGAAGATAAGGCGAATTGTGAGTACACCAGCCAACAGTCATTTCTGAATTGAAAGAATGACTATAAGTCAATTATCTTATCCCATAAATCTTGGGACAGCCCAAGAGCGCATTGAGCTCTCTTTGCATTGCAGCAGGCTGCATGCTAGGATCTCCCTTTGAGCAGGGACACCTCTCAAGGATACTCTTTGGGGCTGAGACACCCTTCCCAAAACAGATTCATGGTAAGTGATTATAATGTGCTCTCTTTGGAACTTGTAAACGTAACTGTGCACAAAATCCCTTAGTCATACACTGTTGACTGGGATTAGGACTAGGATTGGATCCAGCCACACCCAGACTCCTCTTAAAAGGAGTTTGGAAAGCAAGGGGGTCCAATCTGAACCCTGTGACTCAACGGGAGGGTGTCCTTGATAATTTTGTGTATTATCCTGAACCTTCATGCAGTAAACAATAAGTGACCTTACTTAAAACCTATTACTATTTCTTTCACACAAGTGAAGCGCATTGTGTCACTCACACCCATCACCACTCATTCTGTGACAGATGGCTGTGGCCCATGTTGACAAAGTAAAGAAAAAGATGTCCAAATATATTGCTCAATGATGCCTGCCCTCTGTCATGCTAGCTTGTTAAAGGAGACAGTAAAATAATCTAGAGAGGAAACAGCCACTGATCTTTAGTTGATTTTATTCACCAGTGCAAGATCTTTCTGATAACAACATCCACCATTAACTGGCATGACTGCTATAGGAATGGATTTGGTATGACTACCATTTTTAGTGAAATGAAACTGCCCTGCCTCCACAAGACTTCCCACTTCCCCACTTTGCTGCTGGGGACAGTGTTTTCTTGTCACTTTTCTGCCTCTTTGGCAGAGTTCATGCAATTCTTTAGTTTGGTCATTAACTCTTTACTTACCCACCACCTTCACAACACCATAAATCCAGAAGTTCTCACAAAGCCCCTCTCATTTGTCCTTGTCACAAGTTCCCCTTGTATCAGTCCTGTTCAATGAACCCCTTGGCGAAAGACCCAAGGGATCTAATCTAGATAAAGGCTGGAGTTGCGTCAGATTTGTTGTTAAAATGGAACCAGGAAAAAATGAAATTTCCCCTTTAAGATTTCATGGACTTGAATATCTACAAAAAAGAGGAATCTTTAAAATCTATGTGTGGATCTCACCAGAATCTGAATCCATCTTAAAAGCCATTTTATTATACTATCTGTTCCTTTGTTTTAGTAACTGCATGTGTTATGTAGAAAGCCTTGATGGAGTGAGAGCCTATTTATAAAAGTCTAACCGAGAGGTGCAGAGCCCCAGCCTAAGTCAGCACTTCAGGTTCACGGGAATATGAATCACTAAATTGGGTTTGAATTTGTTTTGAAGCACTACTCTCTAGAGCACATATTGTTATGATACTTGTAGCTGTTAGTTTCTTTTCATATTTTTATGATAGAGATTTTATCTAGCTTTGAATGTTATTGAAGGTATTCTGTCAAACTGAACTTTGTTGTACTGACTTGACCTTTTTGATATTTCTGCTTTTCCTCCCAGGTTCACGCAACTGTAAGGAAGTGCAGAGATGGTCGACCAAATCACAGAATACTGAAAAGGTCAAAGTATCAATGCAGACTTCAGTTCCTCCAGATGTAAAGATTTGAAACTGTACACATAATTCTTGCATCTAGACTTACAATAAGCCTACATTAGGCTACGTAATAACTTATATATAGTGCCAGTAATTTACTGGAAGTCCAATTAAATGTTTTAACAAGCTTATCAAAATACAATTATCAGACTAAGAACAATAACACATGCATTTATCATCCAAATGAATACAGAAAAGCTGCACTAATGATACAATTACGGTTGTTTTAAATAAACCTCCTAGTATCTACTCTTCTTTTCTGGTATTGTACTCAGTCTTCCAATGCCCTCATGGGTCCTAAGACTGACAGTGTCAGTCTTTCTCAGCAAGAACAGGTTAAGAAGTTTACAGTATTCATCATGGTCGTGAATCCTTTGCCTTCAGGCACATGATGTTCACAATGAATAAGTAAATTTTTAATCTGGAAGATAAAACAAATTCCAATGACATAAATCACTGTGGCTGTTTTTGGTTGAACCTGCCAAAATTAGATTTAAGAGGCAAGAAAATCTTCCATATAAAGGAGTATTCCAATTAAAATGGAATCTATGTTTAATATTCATAAAATCTAAAATTTTGTATGGATAGGGGCTTGCTTGAATACATTGATAGATTTATATCCCTTTTCTTTTTTTCCGGAGGAAGTTAGTGCATCTATCAAGACCAATTTCCAGATTCTTACGGACCAATATTTTTTTTTTTCCTGTTTGATGCAATGAGCGGCAATTCAGTGTTCACACTCTAAATTCAGTTGTTGCAAGCTGAAGAAACTGCCAAGAAGAACTCAAAGAAGGGGATAGGTAAGTTTAAAAACCCACTTTCTTAATATGGAAGTGGCTGGACTCTTTGTAGTGTATAGCTAGTCATATATGAAGCCATTTTGTCCACCAAAAGTGATAAACTATTTAATAATATACACCTGCAAATTTTCAACCTTTTTTTCTGCCCACACAACTACACAAGATAACACGTAAAAGGATATTGAACTCCCTCCACACTCTTTTTTTTAAACAAAAAATCATTTTTCCACAGACTGTCAGAAATTATTGTCATGAGTATATAAATAGCAAAATCAAAGAAAAAAATAAAAAAACATCATTTTGATCCCAGTTATGTTTGTGTGAGAACCACTTGGATAATACTTTAGTTTTTCCCTTGAGGCTTACTGCTTGGGGTCCAATGACCTGGAGTTCTGACAGTGTTAGAGTGCATGGAGTGCATTAAAATCTTTCTTGGAAATCCTTCTCTGAAAATAAATTTTGTTTCTTGTATTGTAATATTTTCTGATTCTCACAGTTAAATTGGATGTTGCTGTATAATTGTAGGATTTGTCTTCTGTACCTGAACTCTTAAAGAACATATCTCCTTAGTTGTAAAATACTGTACAAATTTATGATGCTCTATAAATGATTAACAGCAGTAATACAGCTGAGTAAATAGACATGACTTTTTGTGGTTTGAAAATACTGCTGCTTTATTAGAGAACAAGATTAAAAATAAACATTCTGGTATAACTGCACTGACGTTAGAGACAGTTTGTATGAAGGTCACCAATATTTGCTTATCTTGCCGTTTTGAAGAACCCCTCTCTTCATCACCACTCTTTTTATGCTTATTTCAATGGTCATCTGTTCTCTTATTCTTCTCAGGCTTTGCATAACCCAACACCTGAGTTCCTGGTAGATGATTTTAAACTGGAGGGTGAAATTTTAGGACAAGGAAAAAAAAATATTGGTTGGAACTTAGTCTCTGTACCAAAGTAGTCACTACTACAATTGCCAGCCTTTAAAATTTGGGCATTCTGTGGTGGTAATTCTAGGAGGGACATAACATAAGAAGATATCTGGAAGAAGATAAATTGTATAGAAGTTTGCTCATGTAAGTGATAAGGTGAAAAACAATAATTGCTGGAAAATGCATCATAAAGTAAGGAAAATGAAAGAATAGTATTTTTTTTTTCTTAAGCAATCTATTTAAAGATTTGTATGCGACATTTTCCAAGGTCTTTAGCAGATAGTAACAAAATGTTTGTGGATCCCATAGGGTGATGAAAAAATTAAATTATTACTGATCATTGATCTCAGATTACTGAGACTTGAAGGTAGAGAATGAAGTGTCGGTGATGAGTTGTGATATTATATGACTACATTTAATAGAGGAAGTTTGAACTCAAAGATTTATGAGGTTATATCCAAATCCTTTCTTTCTAGTGTTTTTAAAATGTTGCTACGTCTGTTCTGTAACATAATGGGTTGACAGTGACAACTTTATGCAAGAGCAGGACATCCTCTGTGGTATCAGTATTTATGTCCATGTTATTTCATTCAGTCACTCTTCATTTCATTCTAATATGATATTTTATTTTGTCACTGACTTCTGTCAGAAAAATGCAAACGTGATATTACAGTTTTCCGTCTCTCTCTCTCTTAAAACCCCTATAAGTGTATTTTTTGTCTATTCTCTCACTTAGTCTTGGATGACTTGATTAGTTTGTGTAAGTGTACTCTGTGACTAATGGTATTAAAAGCAACTTGGAAACATTTCACAATTTAAGTTAAATAAATGAGTGGGTTTTTTGCTTGTTTGGAGTTTTTTTTTTAATATTGTACAGAATCTTAGCCAAAAATAGCAGGATGAATACTATTTAAATCAATTAAGACAGCAAATGAGTTTCTATGTTTTTTCACAAGAGGACCAGTACTGATTTAGACCTAAGTGAAGCTTCTTTCTTTCTTTCTTTTTCTTTTGTTAATTCTAAAAAAAAAAAAAAAAAAAAGTTATAAATATTGTCATGAATTGTTTTCTTTTGTTAGCAAAGAATCCTCCATAAGTCAAACATTCAAAACAAAATAGCATGGGTATTTCTTCATGTTAACAAGTCTGAATTTAAACAAACCATATGAACAAACCATAAGTGTGCCAGAATTTAAATTGAATTTAAAACTTGCCTTATGGTTTTAGCAGCTATTTTCAGCATCTGAAAATAAACAAATAAGTGGTTTTTTTTTTCTTGATTACTATGTTTAGGAAAGAAGAAGAAACACTACTACAATACTTTTACTTGCCAATTGTCTTGTGACATTCAGTAGTGCATCACTTATCGGATTCTTAATTCTTTTTATCCTATATTTCTACAAGAGGATTATGTAGTGTGTGTATATATATATGTATAAATTAACTGCTCTTGTAAATTGCAGTCAGCTTCTAGATATATATGATTGAAATCAATATTTTTAGCAGATTTTACTTTAAAAATATCAGGTTATTAGAAAGACTGCTACCTTCACAAACTTCAACTTTTTACTGGATGAACATATGATATTTGCTTTAGTTATTGTACTGAGAAGTAATCAAATTATTAGGTTGCTAACTATAAAAAATAATATAATCTTCATTTAGTGAAAACCTTTCCTATATTTACCTACATTACTGGTATAAGGCTGATAATTCTACAGATTCTCTGCTAATGCAGATTTAATGTGAATTTAATCAAAAATAAATGACTACTTCCTTACGACTTTTTCATTTTTCATTTTTCAACATCTTAAGAAAAAAAAAAAGTTGTTCAATTGAACTCTCACCAATGTTGGTCAGCATAGGGCATCTAAATTCATTATGGTTATGTATGCCTTCTAAAATGGGAACACATTAATTCAGTTGAGACATCCAGTTGAAATAAATAGTTCATAATTAAAGTCTAAAACTACTCTTTGCAGACTGGTTGTTAGAATCACTGTTTATTTCAGCCTCGAAGGATTAGATATGAAATGATGTAGATCCAACTACAGCTGAAATATTAGGGTAATGACCAGGGACTTAATAGGAAGGATGCAAACAGACCTGTCTTTTCTCATTATTCTAGTGTAAATAAATGCTAGAAAAGATTCTAATTGTCATCATTTTTTTCTCTAACTTGAAAATGCTCACTACCAAAGACTCAAGGTCCAGACCCTTGACACATGTCCAAAGGGAATTCTCCACAACAGTGAACAAGTTTCTGTATTCAGCTTTCCACTGGTCACCATCATCAGGCCTTTGCCTTTCTACTTCATCCTATACTCAGAAGAATAAGATCTCCTGATGCAAGTAAGAGTGATTTTTCTTCTGTTCAGGTTGATGGATGATTTTTTTAACTTTTCTCTGCAAATAATTTTTTGGAAGTTGAAGAATAATTGCTATGTAATCCTATGTGTTTATAACTAGAGCATTTGTAAGCGTTCTTTATACCTGACGAATGTCATCAGCTGATGGGAGTGAAAGGGACAGAAAAGACAGTTCTATCACAATATCAGAGGCTACCTTGTGATAAAGGACTGTCCTTTGGGAGCATTATGCTACAAGGAGATGGAAGAAATATTCTCTGTGAATAAGATTTTTATTTACAGAGTTAGTTAGTTGTTAGTTAGTTAGGCTAAATTGCATATTTTCATATTTTTATTCAGTTCAGTGTGCATTATATAGTGTCTAAAATTCTGTGTTGAGTCAAAGTTGCTTATAGAAATACAAGCTTGTTACTTCAACACAAAAGTAATATAAATAAACTCCCTTAGGTTCAAGGAGGTTCATTTCTTCCAACAGAGACAGGAAAGAAAGAAATTAAAGAAGATTTTTCAGCATCAAAAACCGTAAGATAGATATTAGCAAGACAGAAAACTACATGTGTTTCCTTTGTTGAAAAACACTTGGCATCTATTTGAATTTTAAGTTTCAATTAACATATATCTCTCCATTAATGCTAAAGATAAGATACTTGAAATAATAACTTGAATAACTTAAAATAAATGAAAAAATTAGACACAATTTACAGTTTTAGGCAGAATTTATAAATCTGCAGGTCTTCTTTAACCTAAATATGGTTTACATCAGATTCTTAGTTTCAGGGATGAGAGGAAAAAATGGTGTATAGAGTTTGTTTTTACTGGTGTTAAGAGATGTTTATATTTCCTGAGACCACTTAATAACACAGAAACTGCAGGTCCAAGAGTAATTCAGGAGGTTCCCTCTTCTTAGACACTCATGCCAATTTCTCTTTAATTATTGAAGAGGTTAAAATGACAAATCCCGACAGATTGCTAGCTTTGCTCAGCTTGGGCAGATGGCACTATTCCATTCAAGCAAGTTTTGGGGGAGTTCTGCTGCACCATATGTTAGAATCAGTTCAACAGCTAATTAGTGCTTATTATTATAAGATAATTCTCTCAAAGTAATTTCTTATGGACAGGTTACAATTAAAAAGTGAGAAGAAAGAAGAAATAAAAATCTGAATACTGTATATCCTCACTGACATGTTTACTCCAATCATAAATAAAGGTCAGCATGGTAAGCCATCATGAATAACCTTTCAGCTCATCCCAGTAGTGCTGACATTCCTAAGCTATGTTTGGAAAACAAATATTGAACACTGTAGTAAATTATAGCTTTTTTTTCCTTTTTTATCTCCTTTTTTTTGTTACAGTTGTGCTGTCAAATATGGAGTAAAGATGATTAGACAATCAAGGTCTTGTCCATTAAATTATGCAAGTTAAAAAAAAAAAGAATTTACAGAAGTGATATAAAAATTAGCTTTATGAGACCAAGAAGAGTCTTTATTAAAAACATAAAGCATAGCTTTATGCATAGCTTAAAACATAGTTTAATTTTCAATAGTCTTATACATTAACTGTATTTTTCTGGGCAAAAGTAAAAAGAGAAAAGCCAATATTTTTAGACTGATATCTGCAAGAGAAAGACTAATAAAGTTGCTTCACTATGTTGATGTTACAGTATCTTTACCAATTTTCCTCTGCCTTAATATGATTTTCAGGAGTTAGATTTTTAAGACATATTTATTTGAATAAATAGTTGAGGTTCATGCTGTGCTCTCTCTCTCTCCGTGGCATGCCTCTACATGAATAAACTGATATACAAAACACTTAAGCACTCATGATACTTAAAGGAATTACTAGAATGCATACTCTGTAATTACACAGACTTCAGAAAGAGAATTTGATGCGCAGCAGATGTAGAAGAGATCTATTAGGATGATGAGAAGAAGAAAGAGCAATTACAAGCACGTGACATTTCACATGCACACATGAGCAAGCTCTCCTTGCAAACTAGGCTTGATGAAAGCTGTGTAGCTAGATTGCTAAAACTGCTTTTTGCTCCACAGTATGCCTATTCACCCCAAGCAGGGAAGAGAAAACACTTCTGAGTCTACAAAATTCCTTTAATATGTATTATGAAAGAACTTAGCCTCTTTTTGCTCCAGCTGCTTAGTTACAGAAAAATAAATTCTGAGGAAATGTTGACTGTTCTTCATAGCTACAGCAAGGAGAGAAATTTCAAAACATCTTCTGATAAAGGACAAATCTACTAAGATTTAAAATAATTTTCATCATTTTGAGAAGTGTACACAGTCTTAAGGGAGTCCTTGCTGTGTTTCTTCAGAAGGTAATGTTGCATGACAACATAATTTCAGACTAAAGTGTATGAAAAATAGCCCTACCCTCTACACCATATTTCTCTGCCATAGAACATAGACTGCATGAGAGCGGGTGGCTGTTGCTGCAGAGTAAACACTGAAGTGACAAGGGAGCCCTTCACCAAAGAGACTTTTATACCTATTTGAATGAACAGTCTCACATTAGGCCTAAAATATTCTTGCACGGCAGCCAGTTGTGCCACAATTCCTGTTGTTGTTAGCCAGCAACAGGGCATATCATCACAAAGAGAGGCAATGTCCAGGTACAGTAAAGAATGTTTGCAACAAGCAGGTTAAGAGTTTGCATGTACGTACACCTTTGTACATGACAAAAAGCCACACGTCAGTTCAAAATTGATGCCCTACATTGACTTACAATGAAATTGAAATCCCAGCCTTCACACACCATCATGGAAACAGTATCCATAACTGAAAAGTGGTTTCCTAGGATTACATAGCAACACACTAGTGAAGCATTAATTTCGGCTCTCATGAGAGGTAAAAGTTATGCCTCTCTCTTCCTGTATGGCAAACAAGTCACAGTAATTAAATTCCTACTTCTTATTCCAGCAGCCAGGCCACGCTTTTCCAGAGCCACCACATGCCTGGCATGTCAGCTGGAGACAAGGTAAATTCCAGGCAGTCTCTAGGGTAAAATGGATATCATCTGCATAGGGAAAGTATGCAGAGGGAAGTAGGATGGTCTAACATGGGTTGGCATCTTCCATTATTTACCAGGCAGAGTTCTGCTGTTTGCAGATTTCTACTGTTTGTAGATTTCTACAGTTTGTTTACAAGAGGCCTAATACTCATCTAGTCAATATAGATGGTGAGGGCGCATTTCTCCTGCAGCAGGTAGTACGCATAGCTGCATAGCTAGAGGAACAACTTTTCTCCTTCCTTGCCGACATTTATTTCACAGTCCTCCTATTCCTCGTCTTACCCACCAAAAGAGGGGACACCTACCAGTACTGCTCAAGGACCTTCTTTCTATATGTAGTACATCCAAAGCATAGTCTGTAAAGGAATGAGGTACCATCACATCTGCTATGCAAGCTGAGATCTTGAGAGGCCTGTAAAAAGAACTACATGGAACAAGGGCATGGGACTTCCATGTCTCCAGACACTGCACATTATAGGATTCCCTTTTTTTTTTCTTTTGCCACATCTATCTAAAGAGGGTAGTCACAGCTTCTACTGAGTTGGGAAAGAAATTATGGCATTCCTATTTAAGGAGTGTTACCCCGAGGCCAATGAACTCCAGTTCCTCTACAAGGGAGAAGATTCATTGCTTCTGCAAGCACTGGAACTTGCATAACAGTGGCAAGAGAGTCATTTTCTCCACAATTTTCATATGTCAAAGGGCCTACAAAAAGGCTAATGGTTACACAGGAGCTCTTGAACACCACTGTCTATACATTCAGGTCCCTTTCTATGAAATATGTTAAGTTACCAGTGTACTGATTTACTGTTTCTGTAACACACTTTGAATTAATAATCAGTTTGAAAACACAGATGCTTTTTCTTTCAGATGAAACAGCATCATACAGACCATTATTTAAAACCAGAATTTAAATTCTAATAATTTATTTTAGAAGTCTTGAATTATAGTATCAATCTTTCATGAAGAATAGTATCACATCTAGAAATACAACATAGCTTTCTGTAGCAGGTGTAAAGTCAGAACAAGATCAAACATTGCATCCAGTAATAAACTTAGAGTGAATACACTAAGTGCGTGTTAATTAATCACAGCAGTAAAAGTCACTTGTGATTGGAAAGAAATAAAATTTAAATTGACAGTGAACACATGTTGAAGACTTTCCATATAGATTTGACCTTCTATACAGATTTTGGATGAAAAAAAGGAGTTGCATTTCCTCCCAACCCCTCAAAATACTTCAGGAATATCAAAAAGTACACTTTACTGATTGTGATTTATCAGCTATAATTGAGAAGTGCTTAATTCATCCAAGACAGGAAAAAGCATATAAGGTCAAAAATTTATTAGCAAATTACACTTTTGAGTATCTTTAGGATCTGGTTTTGGGTATAGTCATACTGCAATTTCATTATCTTATTCCTAAATATATTTCCAAAAAAACCCACCCATGATTTAAAGAATTCTGGGGGCAAGTAGATAGGATTTGAACTAAAAATACAGATAAGTATCAATTTACAGAATTTACAGAAGCTTCTTGGGCATAATCATTTTTAAAATAAAAGTTTGAGATGTGAACTTTCACATCAAATTTGAACCACTGAAGAGACAGCTAAAATCTGTGGTTCAAAAGTCTATCTTCTTTTTTTTTGCACACTCATATTTTTGTTTTACCTGGTCTTTGAAAACAATGAACCATAACAAATACAACAGACCCATGTGATTATAATTATTTAAATAACAAGACTTGTAAAATTAACTTTCTGGATATCTTCCACTTCTTAAAGAGCTCTTGTCCCATCAATATTGAGTTAATACTAATTATCAATTATCAAGCAAACCAAATCATGCATGACAAGAAGTTAGCAGCAATTGTTTATTTTAACAATGCTGAGTTTTGCCACTTTTTGCTTTGCCTAATCCTGAGCATTGTGATACAATTAAGAATGATTACACATATCCCCTTCTAGAGACTGAACTGAGCAGTTGACTTAGGACTCTTCTCTCAGAAAATGGATATGTTAACTCATAAATGAAGATGATTGTAACTCTTATTTAATGTAATTGTTGTACAGTATAAAGAACAGTCATTTCACTTCACTGGTAAGTATATATATTTGTTTAAAATTTCTAACTTTTTTCTTTTTTTTTTTCCCACTAGAGAACCTGTATGTGTCTCACTGGAATTCACATTTGATAGCTTTTTATTAGACTTTACATGTCAGACTTCACGAATTTCACTGATTTCTTTATAACCATTATCCCATAATGGAAATTTTTAACAGTATCTTACTAGTACTATATGCATTCTATAAAAGCAAAAAGCACAGTTCTGACCCTAATGAGAGAAGTTACAGCAGTTTCAGGCATTTCTAATATTCCTGTGACTGATTACCCTCAAAATGCTCTTACTAAGATTTGCCCTGCCCTCATATCTGTTCCACTAGCATGGTCATTATGAGAATCCCTTCCTTCATCTTTTTTTTTTTTTTAATGTCTCCCAAAAGCTGCTAGTCAAAGCAGACTGATTTCACCCTGCTTTAAAAATCCCCCAAATTGTTATGTTAGACAAAGATCCATTAACTATCATCCAAGTGAGGAATCAACATTTCCCTTGTTTTGGCTCCGAAGAGATTTTTACCACTTGCATGCTTCTTTGAAAGGACCACACAAAATTTATCTTTCATATCAAATATTATGGCAGCTAGGGAAATGATGATTTGCACAGTCACATGTTGCAATTTTGCAAACAGGAAAAAAAGTAATAAAAAGGAAATCAGTAAGATTGTATATATTTAAAAGATTCAGTGCCTCTTTTCTTTTTTTAAAAAAAATGGGGAAAACAACAACTTTCTGTTCTAGACTCTGTCTTGGAACACTTATTCCAGTTTTTGTGCTGGAGAATTGGTTAAAATTCTCTTCTCTGTTCTCTAACATTATTTTTCTTTCTTTGGAAGAGCCTTGAAAGAAAGACTGAGGATAAAGATTCATTGCTGCCTCTTCTTTTACATACCCATCTTGAATTCTTAAGTCCTCTATAATCTGAAGCACATTATAGCAACTAGGGAGGGTTATTTCATTCCCTCTTTTCCCTAGAGTTTCTTTATTTATACATTGTGCCTTTTAATTATTTTACATTCTGGTTACAACTTCATACTGTATAGTCTGCTGAAGACACAGTTTTAAGGGTTATTTTAGGGGGCTAGGAGGAGGAGGGGACAGAGGGATTGTAGTTTTTTTTTTTTTTTTCTCTTTACCAGCATATTCCCAGAATATTAATCATTTTAGAATAAACACCCTGGTGTGTAAATGAATCTCAAAAAATATTGTTTTAAGTTGAAGTGTCTGACTCAAGTTTGAATGAAGTCCTTTTCTCCTATGCTCAGTTTAGAATTCAGCTTAGATTCACAGATGCTAACCCAAATTAGCCTTTTTAGGGCAACAAGGTCTCTTGAAGTTTTACTTAAAGCATTTGTTTTTTTTCCACTGCATCTTAGACTATCTGACGGAGAAATAGTTTTATGATTGAAATTTAATATGATATGAAATTTATCTGAAAGTGACACAGTAACAGATAAATGATTATAGAAATAGAAAAAGAAACTTAGATATATGCTCTTTGGGCTGTTTCAGAGGATTTGAGTGCACCTGACTTGTTCTTGGTACTCTAAGGAAAGCAGAGATCTGGTATTAGAAAGGGTTCAGAAGAATCTCAACGTTGTCATGGTTATTTGTCAAGCATTTTCTCAAAAAAAAAAGGTCATTTGAGGTAATTATTCAGTTTCAGTGTGATAACATCTTTATATGAAGAATATAAAACAGGTCTCTTTTCTTTATATCAAGATGTAACAAATTTCAAATCAAGAACATAACCGGGGAAAAGGCAAAAGGTTTACCAATTATCTATAAGACATTATGGTCACTAAGAAAACTCATTAAACTTTATCCATTTTGCTAAACTTGATCCATTCACTATCTGTAAAAATTTGCCTCTTCATTATTCAGAGCCCATTGTTGCTTTCTCTGTGTTACTGCAGTATGTTTGTCCCTAAGTGAAATTCGTGTGAAGACAACTTCTTTTAGCAATAAGTCCCTGAATAGGAAAGAAAAGCAGGAAGAAAGCATAACATTTTTATTTGCCTGTATCATTATGGGAGGCAGCCTACATAATCTGTTTTACTGTAAGAAAGAAAGTCTGTAAGAAAATGCCACAGAGTAACAGAAGCTTGAAACCTATGTCTCCTGTATACAGTACAGGAATGATGCATGAAACTATCTTGGAGGAAATTGCCAAAACCCTCCTTGGCATGATCCTTGCAAATTTTCATTGAGATCATAATGCTCAAATGAGGGAAAAAAAAAAAAAAAAAGAGAATGTAATGCTATAGGTGTTGCTTCTTTCAGAGACTGGACATATTCAACACCAGTTATAAGGTTTCAAATTTTCAGGTTGATTTTAGACAGACTGTAGATTCATTACAGAAGTAATCTGGTCACAATATCTGCACTGGATTAAAAGGCTAAAACCTATGTATTAGTTGTGGCCCCTGGTACTTTGAATCAAGTACTTTTATCAAGTACTTTTACTATCTCAGAATTAGCTAGTATTAGTGACATTTGCATAGGGCTATACATTTTGATCAATTTACAAACTGAAGCCATAAATGTAAGAGTTCAAAGTAGAAACTTTTTTATTAGTTGGGATCAAATAACAGCTGTAATTGGTGATGAATGAAAAACAGTAGTTGCCTACTTGCCTGTACCCTGCTGAACACAAAATTATGTGTGTATCTGAGCTCTCAGACAACTACAATGAAATGAAATGTAGACTTGAGTGACTCATCACAATGCTGACAGGCACAAAAGCCAGAGAATGTGTTTCTGGAGTACAAAACATTTTAAACCAGCTTCTTCCCACCAAAGCTATCAAGATCCTCCTCTTCCCTGAAGGGATAGCTTTAGGCTGACTCATAATGATTTAAAAAGGGAATCCATACCTGCTATAGTCAACACACTGTGACTTAACTACAGACTTTGCCAGGACAGAGAGAGGCAAAACTGTGTATTTAATTGAACTGCCTTCTCCTGCAACATGGATGTTTATTTGTAGCCAGAAAACGGCACTGGATGTGTTAATATGAGCCCCAGACACAATAACTGGCTTTGGAAACTGGAAAAGAGAACATTTATTGATCTCAAAGCAGTACTTCAGTTCATATTCAAAAAGTTACCTGCTCTAGGAAGACTTTATTCTGTTTTTTTACTCTCTGAGATGACAGCACATTCAGGAAACTTCTTTGCCTGTTTTAAACATTCATTTTTCATGAACCAAGTCCTGACAAAGGCTTTGCCAAAACATTTTGCTTTGTTGAAGAGTAAGGAAAGCAGCTTCACCACTAGGGTCTGACCCATCACTCCTTTGTGTGCTTCTTCTGCACTTTGCGCACTTAACAGGAAGAGGTATTAATGCTGTACTTGTGACAGCAACTCAGTAGACTGTCATGTTTAGAAGCAGATTTTGAAAGTTCATGCAAATTACATTCCAGCTTGTCGTTGTCAGTGGAAGACTACATAGAGAAGAAGAAATTCTTCAGCAGTGGCTGTGACAAGTTGGGACAGTAAGTAGGAAAAGTTCTCTATCTGTCAAAAGAGACAGAATGGAGAAGCAAGGTGACAAAAAGTAGCAAAAAGAGTTTGATTTACATGAATTAGGTATAGCGAGCAGCAATGCTTAGTATAAAAAAAATCGTAAATTGCCTACTACAGCAAAGATCATGAGGGCAGTTAAATCTCAGAAATTAGCAATACTAATGGAACTACCAGGAATCGAAGAAATAGGATGCCATACTAGGAAAAGAACTAGAGAGATAACTGAAAGGCACAACTGAGAAAAAACAACTTCCTTTATTACAGTATAAAAAGAATACATTTAGAAGAGGGGTACTGACTACTCTTCCTATTTCCTAATATTTTTATTTCTTTTAGCTGAAGTAAAATGTGATTACCCTGCTAAAATTGCTTAGGCCAATCATCTTGAATACTATGTAGACTTACTAGCTAGGGAATTAAAAGAAAACCTTTAAGACCTCTTTCGTATTTTCTGAGATGAAAAGAGAAAACAGTGAAGTGTAGCTCTTGCCTTAGCTGTTGTTGAATGAAGAGGAAGAATGCCTCATGTATGGAAGACTGCAGTAGTTGTGGTTTTTCTCCTGAAGAAAACTCTCTGTAGAATTATGCTGTCAATTTATTTGAGCTCAAAAACTAAATATAGGGGAAAGTTGTTGTAAGGTAAAAATGTCATGAGCCACTTAAAGCAGGTGATTAAAATTAAAATAAAAATTAAAAATAAAGTAGAGATATCAGGCCTTTTGGTGCAGATTCCTTGAAAATCCTGTCCCTTGGAAAACCTCTTGCCTTGCTAAAAAATGCTGTGATTAGAAGGCCAACTAGCTTGTAAACTTTCCTTTTCTCCTGTGTCTTTATTTCCTTGTTCTTCACAGTGACTCAATGAAAAACCTTCTGCTCTCAGTCTGTATTGACTGTCTATACAAAAAGATTAGAAGGAATCTACGTATTCCTAATCTTTACCTATTCTCCTAAGTGCAAGTGGATATTTCATGAATGTGAGGCCGTTAACACTTGTGTGGCACACAGCATTAAATGGTTTGGTAGCTGGATTGCTGGATTGACTGGATAATTGCATTCTCTCACGAAAATCTCTTTGATTTAGATGACTATGTGTTTGCTCATTAATGACTACTGAATTCCAGGCAAAATAATTTACATGTTAGTTAAACTAATCAATTTTTCTATTCTGCCTACTCTTCTATTTATGTACTGCCATAGATATGAAAAGTACTGAAGAGATTGCAGACTGGAAGCAATTCTTCTAGTCCAAGCAATTTGCAAATGATCAGATTCTCTCTTTATTCCTATTAAAAACCTTTCAGATCAGATGATAGGATTTAAGTAAGAACAACAAACAGAGGGGTAACTACTAGTGTTAAGGATGAAAGAATCTGGCCTTAAATAGAAGTACAGACGTTAAACAGCAGCAAGTCTAATGGATATTGTTCAGAAGATGATGAGGAGTTTAGTTCTGTCGATGAGGAAATCTCTGGGTCATTTTGCTACTTAGGATTATAAGCGTAGATATTGCAAATTCTCCGTTAATTCATATTTTAAAATGAAAGGTAGTAGCATTCTGCCCTCCCTCATCCTCTGAAAAGGAAGAAAAATAAGGAAATAAAAAAAGAGGTAATGGAAGGTTTCCTTCTTCACTTTTAATCAAATACACTTTTTCTAAACTAACATATTTCCCTTATCACAATAATATCTCATTTTCATAAGAATCCTAACCTTTCATCTTCATAAGAATCCCATTCTTTCAGTTTCAAAAGCCTACTGACCATCATTAGAATTTAGTGCTAGCAAGGGTGGCAAAAATGCTATAAATTTTCTTAACTTGTCCAAGCAGAACATGTGAAAAAATCGTACGTCAAGAATAACAACCCATGAAATACTGTTTTAAATTGTTTCCTTCATTATTTCCTGTGCTATATTCTTCTTGCGGTATTTAATCATATTTTCTTATTTTTTTATTTTATTTTAAATTAGGAGATAGAAGGGCAGCTGAAGTTTTTTTGTTTTTTTTTTTTTTCCCAGTCCTAAAAAGTACTAGGCATATAGCTCAATGCAAATTGTGAAGAAGTAGGATATTTTTCAGATGCTACAGAATGCTTAATTCCTCCAGTGGTTGCTTCTCCCACTAGGTGATTTATAACACCACAATATAGACATAAGATGTAATCCACTCAAACTGTTGTACAAGATGTTATTTATCTGAAATTAGATTATTATCCTTCCCTACAATTAACTATGCCATGAGCCTTAATGCTTTCTTAAAGACAAAACTGAGGCTTTTGTGAATGTATTTATGAATGTGTCTGCGTGTGTGTTGGTGTGTGAGTCCCCCTTTGTATATATTTTTGTAAGTATGTGCACCTTAATTATGTGGAAAGTGTTTAGACATGCTAAAATCTGTAATGCAGACCTCAGAAATGTGTCAGCAGAAAGTACACTTATATACAGTAAATACATATATTTAAGCTGAAGTCTTTATAATTTAGGGGAACTGAATTTAGAACTCAGGAAAAAAAAAAAAGGAAAATTAAGTACTTTACCTCAGGAACAGAGAATAATCTCTTTCCTTCCCATTGAGACCATTTCATGATCATCATATCTACTGAATGATGGTTTATAAATTAGATGTTTCAATATTTCCTCCTTTACAAGAGATCTTTCCCTTTGCAGATGGCAGATTTTCATTTGACTTGCCTGAACAAGTAATTTGGTAACATTCTTATGATTATTCAACATCATAATACAATTAATCCAATACTGAATAGTTCTTTCAATGCATTTTTCTCATTTTTGAAAAGGTTATGAACTGAACAGATTAACTTAGGGTAAGGTGATGACATTGTGTACTCTTAATCTACTGTTACTGTTTCCTTTAATGGACAATTCATCATGGGTTTAGTGGTCTGGCTCATTCATATTATGCATCTGAAACTATTTTTATTTGTGCAAAAGTGCCAAAGAATCTGAAGATAGGCAAGAAACTGAAAAGAAAAACCAACAAACAAAGAAAAAAACCACACCCGCCTTTTTCTTTTTCCCAGAAGGCAAAGAAAGCAGAACTTAAGCACTGAGTTGGACAATGCTCCAGATCAGATAAGTTAGATCAGATAACTGCTAATGATTCAGTAAACAATCAACAGAAAAAAAAAAAACAGAAAAAAAAACAACAGAAAAAAACCTTTTTTTTTGTCAAAGCACTTTAACAAGTATAATTCTTTAATACACAAATTTAGTGCCAACAATCTTTCTAGATAAAAACTAAAATCCCTTCAACAAGGGTGTGAATTGTCTTGCTCACAGGATTATCAAAGATGTCAGAGTCCTGCAAATGAATTTAGGACTTTTACCTTTCAGTTTTGCAAAATCTCTTGACCTTTACAGTTATGAACACTCAGATATGGGAGGAAATAGAAAAACTAATGTGAGTAGTCTGAATGTTCTGCTGTGCTTCATCAGGGATGCCTGAAGTGCACCTGATGATATTAATTTCTTTTTTATATTTTGTTTGTCAGGAGCTTATGATCTGCAGCTAACATAAGCCAGCAGTACAATCAGAAAATGGCAGTAATAGCTGCCATTTCCCACGGGATAGATATATATGCCTCCATAGGTTGTGTTCTGAATGAACCTTTATAAATTTATTTAAAAGCTATATCAATTCAAATATAATGAAATGTTATAATGGCAAGATGGCATTTTCAATTCCCAACAAAGCTATAGTCCAGGGCATTTCAAGTTTTGAATGTTACTGAAAGCACTTCCCAGTTTTCCATGTTTTCAGAAGCTTTCATCATAATAAGGAACTCTGCTGTTGCATGCTGTATTAAAGTAGGAGTGAACCTGGTTGTCCATAGGAAAGGCAAAGGATTGAAACAGACGCAGAATCACAGAATCACTGAATGCCTAAGGTTGGAAGGGACCTCTAGAGATCATCTAGTCCAAACCCCCTGCACACACAGGGCCACCTAGAGCACGTGGCACAGGGCTGCATCCAAGCGGGTCTGGAAGATCTCCAGAGAAGGAGACTCCTCAACCTCTCTGGGCAGCCTGTTCCAGTGCTCTGTCACCCTCACTTGTGGGGGTTGCAGCCGTGCTGTTAACGAGACCTGCTGTACGTGACAGAAGCAGAGATAAGGAATGGCGGACGGAAGATCTCGCGGTGTCACGGAA
>JAUBNY010000417.1:113550-124899 GCA_032275445.1 Crypturellus soui | reverse complement strand
TATCTATAAGATATCTGCTGTCTGATCAACTCTGATCCAAGACTGATACACATGCATAAATGAAACAGGTTGCTTAGAGCACTTTCAGTGTTTTGACATTTTTTTTTCTTCCCAGGAGGCTCATAAAACTACAGTCTGTGCACCAGTGCTCTTCTCAGAAACAAAATATTAACAGAGATTTCCCTAACAAGATACCTGTTATGTAACCGTTATCAAGAAACTGTCTTTGCAATGCTGTGCTCTTTCTGCATATAGAGACACATAATCTATAGGTATTTATTTCAGATAAAATAGATTACATAATCAAATTATGGATCATTTATTGGGCAGTTTCCAACCTAGATATTATACAGAAAGTTAACCCCTGCTTGCTAAGTCTGATAAAAACTGTTTGTGCCCTAATGCTCTACTGAAAGGCAGTCAGAGTAGATTCATTGTCATGTAGATTTGCTGTTTGCTAACTCAGAATTTAGTATGACAAAAATCACTTGTGATTTTTCTCTTGGTTTTAGGTGCTTTCCTCTTATGCAGGATTTTTAATTTCTAGTTTCTATCAGCTTTTTGTCATGACAATAAGTTGTTGTTTGAATATTTTATATTAGTATCTGCTATTGGGGGAAAAAATGACAGATTGAAGGAAATAATCAGACTTTCTTTTTTTGGGGAAAAAAAAGAATAAACTTCAAAACTATTCTTAAAATGGATTTCCATATACTAGAAAGTGTAGAATCATTAAGAAACTGCTGCTTAATATGTAGCTCTTAGTAATATCTCAGGTAAATGTGCTTTGTCTTTCTTTTGGTATTGATCATTCTTTATTTCTAAATGTTTGGGTAGAAAAAAACATTATATTTACATATCTGCCTGTTCCCTTCCATGCAGCCTCTGATGCATCTCCAGCACTAAACCATTTCCTGGACACAAATATCTATATCTATGTCAAGGTAACATCCAATTATTTTCAAAGAGATAAAAGAAAGCATATTGCTACACATAGGGGGTGTATTACTTTTCACTTATAATACTGTGCACTGTGTACTGAGAGCAAATACTGATACTTTCAAGATGAAAGATCTTCTTGAATCATTTCAAAGAAATGTGAATTTTAAAACAGCTTTATCAAACTGCAACTGATGATCTCAAAAGAGCATTACAACTAGTTACCTACAACTGATTACTAAGCTTCTACCTATACCTAATATCAGGGTATAATTTAATTGGGTTGCTAAATTGGTGCTTTCTCTCTTTCTCCTCTTTCTCTCTCTTTTTTTTTAGTATATGATAATAGATAAGTCAGAGAAAGAATAAGCACTGATAAAAGAAATATTTATAGTCTTTAAAATCAAACTGCAGCACTCATGTTTTTATAATTCTAAATGAGTCACACTAATATATTTAAAAGTTACTAAACAAAGATATTTAAATGTTATCAGAAAAAAACAGTCCCAAAGGTGCCCAAGTGATACCTTTCCTCACTGCTCTCTCTCTTAACTTTTTAGATCAGATTCACATGAAAATAAAGATATTTTTCCCTTTCTCCTATGAAATAAATTTTAACAAGAGAGAACCATTACTCTCTGCTGGGCAATCTGCTTTCTCCGTACAAAATGAGCACAAAGGTGTGGCAGAAATCATTGAGGTTATCCTTCCATAGTGAGCTTCAGTCACTGAGAGGCATAGCAATCAGAAAGGAGGCCTTCCTATACCCAGCTCAGTAGAAGAAATGTTTCAGATTGGTATATAATATAAAAGCAATGATATAAGATGTGTTCCAAATACAAAGGGGTACACATGCCTTATGGAGCCACTATTTAGAAGCTCAATTTCTGAGCTGAAAGGAGAAATAAAACTAACTAAATGTTTAAGTAAGAAGTAGTTCCATTAGTAAAATGCTCATGGATCCTAACAGCCACGTTCCCCATTCTGCATAACTTTTTCTCTTCATCACTGATAACAGAAAGTTTCAGTCTTGAACAGCTAATTAAAGAAAAGGCTTGTTAATATTTAAAAAAAATGAAGTAATAGATCTTTTAAGCTTGTTAACTCTTCTTTGATATATGTAAAAAATGAACAAGAAACCAAATTTGCTAAATGTTTTGTTTTTTTAAATTTGTAAGGGTTCACAATGAAAACAAGTAAGTTCAAAACCTTCTTTTTGACACATTTCACCCTGGGAATAGCACAAGACTAGATGATTAATGGGAAAAATGTAATTACTTTGGCATGAAGGAAAGTACGTTCTTCAGAGAAGCTGTCAAAGCAAAAAGTTAATATATGCAGTTTTCTAAGAAAAGGCTACTATTCTTCTCAGCTTTGGACCAGGGAACAGACTCTTTTGATAGGAAACAAACAACCTAACCATTCAAGTTTGGGCTCAGGTAGCATGACTGAACCCAGAAATGAATTTTCTTACTTCAGGTGAATGACAGACATTCAAAACATGATTGCTCTGAAAGGCATTCTTAGGAATAGTGGTAGAGCTTCATGTATAATATGCCTATTTTTTAGTAAATATTCTCTTAAAAAAAGACACATATCAGCATGACCCTCATTACATCTTTGCAGTACCAGTTGTTTAGCGCTGCTTCTAGTCAGATTCTATGAACAATCAAGATCCTTTGTTTTAACATACCACTGTAACTACTTGATCAGCGACACTCACACTGGCTTAACCTGAACTGAACACAGCCTAAGCAGTCTTAAAGAAAAATTCTGACATTTTGTGTCTGTTATGCATAAGCTCAGAAATTGTCACCAACAGCTTGTAAATATTTTATCTAGAGACAAATATCTTTGCCTAAATTCCTTAAGGATCTTGGTTTCCTAGGAAGTTCCCACAAACAAAAAAGAACTGTTAAAGAGATCAAATAATCAAATTATACACAGTTCACATTTGCATCCCTCTACATAACAGACTATTACCTCTGCTGATGCTATTTCATCTTCTAAAATTATTCCTCTTAGTCTTGAGTTACATTTTTTCTCCCTGCCCTTTCCTTATTATAACCTCCACAATAAAGGTCAAAATGTTTTTCAAGTAAAAAAAGTCAGATTTTCTTAGAACCTAAACTATTTTTAATGGGGAAAAAAATCAAAGTGATTACTTAAGTCAGATGAAATTCCAGTCAAATAGAGATTATGAGCAACTCTTGCAGTGTGTCTTGCACTCAGCCTTTTGGTCATCTTAGTGGTTTTTTGAGTTGCAGCAAACTCCTGGCTATAGTCACTTCTGTACTCTACTGCACTCTACAGAAAGTTTCTACTCATTCCCCGTTGTTTCGTCTGGAATTTTCTTGCTCCTTTCTTCTGTTTGTCACCTCCTGAGACATCTCTGAACTTCCTTGAGTCTGCTCAGACACACCCTGAAAAAGAGTAATCTCTCCTCCCTCCCCTCCCCATTTCATGGGGAAGTCCAGTCAAGGATCTATTATAGTCAAGGAATCAAGAAACAAATAAATAAATATTGTCCATCACAGTTTTAATACTCTGTTTCCACTGGATTCACCTTAACCCCAGAATGTGCTTTACGTGATGAACTTTTTCAAGGTGACTTCATAACCTTGTTTGCTCCTTATTCTTTAAATGCAGTAAAAACATTTGTTTCTCTGGAAATAATTTAACAGGTGAATAATGCATCCAATTGTGAGTATTAGTATGACATTAATTAAAAAAAAAAAAAAAAAAGATGACTTTGAATCTTCACTAAACAGAGTAAAAAATGCACATCAATTAAAAAATATATGGTAGTTTGGTCCTCTTTCTACTTATATCGTTTCAATAATATACATTTGTCAACTGGAAATTTGCTCTTTACTCTAGAATAGTCCTGTTTTACTTAAGATGATTGATTTAGAAGCCACATCAGGTGTAAATTTTTCTCCTTATCATGTAAGGCCACTTAATTATGTTCTAAAAGTTCATCTAAGTTCATTCTTAAAAATTAGTTCTTTCTTATAGCACACTGGCCTGAACTACCACTGAGTAAGTCATCACTTTAAGTAGATTGTGCTGTAGTCATCTTATCACTTGAATTATTTTTTTTTTTATGTATGTGAGGTTGTCACATGAGACACATGTCACAAGGTAATTGCTAGAAAGGAAAAAAATAGAGGTGTTTGGAATTATGGTTTTTAATAGCTTCAAAAATTATTTTAAAAGAAAAACAAGAGTCCAGAACCTGTCTTTCTGAATAGTTAATTATGTTTAAAATGTGCTGTTATGTACTTGGATGGAGTCAGGTTTAAGCCTCCACCCACTTGTTTTTTCTGTCTTTCCTATATATTAGTGGATTATCATAGCACGTATTATGGGGGGAATGGAGAGAAGTTTAAATAGAAGTTATTTATCCAGGATGGAGAACATATTTGTAACTGTGCAAATGTATAACATAATGGATATGAATAGTCTAGGAGCTGCCTAATGATTCTTTCATAATTAATTGAATGGCACACATTATACACATAATGGTTCACAGTATACAAGATTTATACTCTCAGGGAAACACTCCCAAAGTTCATTAGTTATAGTCGAAGAAGAAATTTTTCCACCTTCAACATTTAGCTTAAGCTTTTAGAGCATGATTTAAAAAATTTTAACAATACCTTTACCTTCTATATTGCTAGGATTCTACCTGAATTTTATTTCTTCAACAATCCTTTATCATATCCACCTTCTCTGTTCGCATCTTGCATTAATATTTACATATTTTTTTCTTTTGCTATGTTATGCAGTTTTACATGTTTATTCTTTTTTTTACATGACTTTATGGAGCAGTTTATATTCCTCACTCATCCTCTTTGCATTCTTTTTCTTCACCTCACTTTTTTACATTCTTTACCTCACTACTGCCATCTTCACTTCAGAGCCTAATTCTCCAAGGAGATGTTGAGTCTGCCTGCTTCTTTGAAAGACAATGCTTTGTTTAGATTTATGTTTGTGGCTGCTTGTAGAAGAAAAAATTTTGGAGCACATAAGAATTACCGAATTAGCACAACAGAGCAAGAAATTAATATTTGTTCTAAAGGACCTTACAAAGGAGTTAGCTTATAGCTTCTAATCTTTAGTTAAATTAGACAAAGGTTGAAATACTGCAGAATTTCTACTGCAAAAACTCAGTTTGCAGAATTGACTTTATTGTATAGAGATCATACTATTTTCACAACTATATTACAGGAGGAAAAGAGTTTACCTTCCTGATAGTCCTAACAACCATGTAAATTAACTAAGAGTAGATTTGCTAATGAAGGTTAGAAAAAAAAAATTAAAGGAGATCTCCAGATCTCCATTTTTATTTAAATTTAGACTTCTTTTGAACATCACAATCTGCAATCTCAAATTTGGAAAGGTAAGATTTTTATTTCAAGTACTAATATTATTTCTGAATTTGAGAGGTTGTTAGTTTGTCTTTCTCTATTCAGTACAACCCTTTCATTTTTCAGGAATGCTTTTGTTTTCAACAATATGGAAAAAAAAACAGTTAGATTTCCTTATTGTAGCATATTTATTATAGATTCATATATTTCCTAAAGTCAATCACAGATTTTGAGGCTAGGCTAGAACCACATGCTGAGTAAGTGCAAGTTAATCAGTGCCTCTTCCCAAAAACACCTAATTCTGACCTTTAAAACTGACTGACTTCAGATGCAAATGATGAAGGTCATGTTCCTTTTGTGGAGAGGGAAAATGTTCCTGTTCAGCTGTTCTCTAAGCTCTTTCATACCATGACCTCATATGATATATATATATATTTTGCATTTCTTCCCCTCCCACTTCCAGATATGGTATTGCATTACACCTAATTGCAGAAGCATCGATGCTACTGGTTTTGAAAAACAGCATTAAAAGCCAAGTTATGATAAAACTTTTTGTTTTTGCAGGCTGGTTCACTGAAGGAAACAGGAGCATATCTGAAATGACATAGATTATCTCTTGTGCCATTGTCAAGAATTCCTAAATCTTAACAGTCTAGCTTTAGTGCCTAGAAAGTATTTTGTGAAGTCTTTTGGAATTGAAATTTAAGCTTCCAAGTAGAATTTAATCTCTATATAATTGTTTTTTACCATTAAGAATACTCTGAAGGGAATATCTGACCAGGTATTACTGGGTTTTAGTCCCACCTCTGTTGCTAAAACAGAATATTTCGGCCTACCAATAAAAGTATGACATAAATATACCCATTTACCTTGTTATGTGTTCTCTTTCTCCTTGGTACACAGCAGGACATATTACATGGTCTACTGACTCCACTCCACTTTTCTCTCTAAGGAACTTTCCAGATATCTGCATTTGAGGGCTTTGCATACTAATTCCCAAGGAAATAACATGCTCAGGAAGAGGCCTCATTCCAAATCTGTTTCATTTTTAGATAGCTGATATATGAGCTCAATAATCCAAGAAATTCCTTCTGTAAGCTTAGCCCTCCTGCTAAACTCATCTGCTAAATATCTTTCCCTCAGGCCCTGCCTTCTAAAGGTTTCATGTCCGTTGCTAAATACCTTTGCTACAAAGCAATGTCCTTAGACTCAGCTTGAACTTTCACTTGCTAAAAAAAGCAGCTGAGTACAAATTAACACACTTCTGTCATAGCTATGATGTCTTCTTTTTGTTTTACTGCTAGAAGGGAGCCCTGAACAAAACTTTTTTGCTGAATTATTGCCTGTGTCTAAGCAGGTACTTCTCACAGAATCACAGAATGGTTGAGGTTGGAAGGGGCCTCTAGAAATCACTTAGTTCAACCCCCTTGTCCAAGCAGGGACACCCACAGCACATGGCACAAGGTGGCACCCACGTAGGTTTGGAAGATCTCCAAAGAAGGAGACTCCACAACCTCTCTGGGCAGCCTGTGCCAGGGCTCTGTCATCCTCACAGTAAAATAAATTCTTCCTCATACAGAGATGGAACTGCCTGTGTTTAAATCTGTACCCATTACCCCTTGTCCTGTCAGTGGGAACCATTGAGAGGAGTTTGGTCCCACCCTCTTTACAACTTCCCCTCAAGTATTTGTACATGTTGAGAAGATCCCCTCTCAATCTTCTCCAGGTTAAACAAGCCTAGTTCACTTAGTCTTTGCTCATACGATAGATGTTGGAGTCCCTTAATCATCTTTGTTGCTCCTCACTGGACCTTCTTTAGAAGTACAGATTATTCCCGTAATTCCAGTATTTCAGATATTCCAGATATTCAGATATTCCAGATATTCCAGTATTCCAGTACAGATTATTCCTCCCCAGGTGCAGGATCCTGCATTTGCCTTTGTTGAACTTCATTAGGTTCCTCTCTGCCCAACTCTCCAACCTGTATAGATCCCACTGAATGGTAGCACAACTTTTGGAAGTATCAGCCATGCCACACAGTTTTTTATTATCCATAAAATCTGGAAGACGTAGGAGAATAATTTGCTCTTTTTCTGTCTTTTTCAGACGTTGAAGTAAATATCACATTTTGAGTTATTAGCACTGTGACATACATGATTTATTTTTCTGAAAACACTCCGTCTTCTGACAGGTTTTATCTTCCTATGAAACTTTCTTCTGGACTAGACTGATTTCTATTATGTTTATATGGAATTTTGTATAAGTTTTCTAAAATAATTTTTAGATAGTATCTAGAATCACATATACCCTGCTATTTATGTCTGCTAAGATATGAATGTTATGGGGACACATAAACTACCGATGAAATGGGAAATTGCAAGTTCGTAATCCAAACATACTATCAGCACTGATATCAAAATATTGAGTGAATATTGTAGGAGAAACTTCTGTTTAAATCCATCTGAATGTGTAAATGATGAGCTCTCTCCATCAGAGTAACCTTAGAGAAGAAAACTATTTCTTGTTCTCAAATGAGACTTTTTTACAGAATCAGCGTTCTTGTCCCTAAAAAGGGGGAAAAGGAAATTGACAGGAAAACCTGTCAGTTAAGTATTGGTGTTATTTGGAGGGGCTGGTAGTGCTTTTATATTGAAAGGACTCTAATATATTATGTTCGTAATTAATTCTAATTCAAATTGAATGCTATCACTGTTAAAATCAAACACCAGATTGCCCAGAATGCATACTCTGAGTATTCCACACATGAAGGATGTATTGTATAACACCAGTTTTACTTATCTGAGGATACTTTATGTTACATAGGATTTTGATTTAGCAGAGTGAGAAAGGAATAGTCTGAAAGCACAATACAAGTGCTAGATACACTTGGCAGAATATAGCAATTGCAACATAGAGCTTAATCACAAGGCAAGTGTGATTGCCATTATTAATCTCTATAATATGCTAACTGCTATCACGCTGTCTCACTGTCCTCAGTCTCCAGCAAGAAAAAGTGGGTTGAAGCCAGCTCAAGCCCAATTTAAATGGACTTTTTAAAAATTTATTTTAAATAAAATAAAACTTTTTTTTTTTAACTCTGGTTGTTTTTAAATTCCATTTCACACTTAAACCTCAAAGCCTAGATAAAGAAAATGAAGACTGAAATGATTTCAGAAATAATTCAGCTGTATTTCTTTTCATAATGTATGTGAAACTAATAAAATAATAAAATGTCAAGTAAGTATCTACAGCTGTGAGCTAAAGTGCTATTGAAAAACAAAGTTATCCTTCCAAGGAAACGTCATACAATAATATGAACTGTATTTCATTATTTTTATGCTAGTCTATGGGTATATTCAATTGTGTGGGAGATTATCAGTATTACAAACAGCTATTCACTTTTTTTTCTGCAGAAATGGTGAAATTTCCTGGCCCTTATTATTTTACACAAATCAATCTCAAAGACTTTTTTTTGCACAGATTCCTTCTGAGGTAAAGAAGTTTTAAAATACAGGGATTTGATAGTCTTAGAAATATGTAACTGTATACGTTGGAAAAAAAAATGTTCTTCAGAATTTATTTGACTCAGGACCTTTCAGAAAAAAAAAAAAGAAAAACATAAAAACTTCTTTTTCTATGTTCTGGTTAGAAAAAAAGAGTAGAAGTTCTGTTCCTACTGACTCTGTAGGAAGTCAGCTATTGCTGACTCTAAGATACAGCTATAATTTTCTCAGTAATTTTTTTCTAGCTATTTATATCATTTTTTCTTTGCATTTTTAAAGAAACCAAACCAAAACAGTTGATCTTTTTATCTTTAGAAGAGAGAATTTAAATGTAAGTATTTCTTAATGCTGGTAAAATTTCCTGCAGAATATCTAGAACAGAAGCTTTTCTTCTATTTTTATCTTTGTCTGAATTACCTCCTGCACACACTCTATACAAAATTAAAAAGCATAGAGATGATTTACCCGTTTGTTGATGCATGTTTTCTAGCCTTAATAACAGTCTAGTTCCCAATGGAGTCAATAGGAAGAATTACTAGCATATAACTTTCATTGAAATCCATCTTTAGAAGCTAGAGAACTTATCTACATCATCCCCAGGAGTTACAGAGCATAAATATTTATGACTCTTTGAAGAGAGTGAGAGCTGGAGTGAGCAAAAATATCAGTATACCAAACAAGTTGTTTAACTTAGAAAGGAAGCCCTGAAACTAAAAGCGTTAAAGATATAGATGGATAGATTATCAATATATTTCAATCCATATTCCTAAAACAGCAGGAAGAACATTAGTAATGCCTTCCTCAGCAGGGAGCTTAGAAGATATCTGCTATGTCATAGAAGGTTCTCTTTTAAAGAGTACGATCACATGAAGTAAGTCTTGTGAAGAACAATCAGATGCCCACAAGCTTTGGTTGTTTTGTCCATTCCGAGTTCTACATATGATTTTAAAGAGAAGTTATCATAGGAATTACAGCAATATGACCTTTTTTCCTATAAACAAAAATTAGTTTGAGGACGTCTTAAAGGATATGTTATGTGACCTTGAAGAGTCACCAATTCTTCCTCATGGAGATAGGATAAAGTACATCAACCTTAAATGTAAAAATATAAAAATAATATAAAAATACCGTAACCAAACCTTCCTGTAGAGGTTAAGCAATTTCATCAGCCCCTTAGGACAGGAGTACTTTTGCAGCCTGCTTAGGCTTAGGTCAGTATAGGTCAGTAGGTCATCTATAGGTCAGTATAGATAGCAGAAAAATATAAATAATATTGTTTTTAGGTCATTTTTCCTAGAGGTTGCTTTGTTTTGATACTGAAGGACTGTGGAAGAAATAGTCAAAAACCATACTGTTGTACACACTTGCCCATCTGCATTTCGAGTTTTGCAGGTCTTCTGGTGGTGAGATAACTAGGGAAATACCCTTACTTTCAAGGCCATCAGAAAGGTTGAGTTAATGCTAAATTTAATCTTAAAGTTTTGTTGATTTCTTTTGTCATATTAGTGTGTCAAACCAGTAGGAAACATACCCCTTGTCTAACGTTCATCAGGAAACACTTCAGTAAAATTAGCTGTTTAACAACTTTGTTGCAAGAATTCAATCTACAGCTCTTCTCTCTATGTACTACAGTATTTTCTTATGCACTTTATTATGCCTTTTCCTACTACATAACATTTTGTATAGTGACTGCCAAGAAATTAATAATAATTATTAACAAACAATTAAATAATAATTAATAAACAATTAATAATTAGTAAATACTAATATAATTAATAACATTGATTAATAGTATTATAATTAATTAATGCATAATTAATAATAAATAAATAAATAAAATAATAAATAATAAATTAATAGTTATTATTCATACTGTGTGTTCCTTAAAATACATTTTGAGACGTTTTCCAGTCTGCATGTCAGTATCCAACCTATAGGTGTCCTCATTAGTCCTTTGGAGTACAAACATCTTGCTCGTTAGTTGTTTGTCTAGCTCATTAGCAGTCATGTACTGAAGCTCTCATTTCTTCATTACACAGCTGCAATAATGAGGAATCATATTTTTATGCCTGTTTAGCATCATCTAATGTGGGCCCTATTTCAAGAGCAGAAAAACTGTGGAGTTCTATGTCAAGGGAAGTGAAAGTACAAAAGAGTTTTAACTTCTGATGAATCAGGAGGCACAAATTAGATAGACCCACATTCATAAAATGAAGTATCATTGCCAGGAAAACCCTACCTTAGGGCAATGTTTAAAACTGGTGGGGAACTTAGTGCAATCTTAGGTTACTCCTGCCTTGATTGTTATAATGTTACAGAACTGTAATTAAATCCACCTGTTATTACAGTTGTGTTGCTTGCCTGGTGTTATTTATATTCTTTAATCCAAATAGGTTTTTTTTTGTTGTTTTTTTAATATGAAGGTACTTATACTACAGAAAAAAAGAGATAGTATCTTTCTCTTTCAGAAGACTTCTCATTTATGTCTTCTTGTGAACCATAATTCCAAGATTTAAAACCTCACATTTGTAAAT
>JAUBNY010000417.1:100622-113450 GCA_032275445.1 Crypturellus soui | reverse complement strand
TTCTCTTTCAGAAGACTTCTCATTTATGTCTTCTTGTGAACCATAATTCCAAGATTTAAAACCTCACATTTGTAAATTGCCATTACAGAATCCTCTAAAAATTGTTCTCTACAAGGCACAAATCACAGTACCCTCCATATAGCTCCCATATATAAAATGTTATGTCAAGAAGTTGAAGTTATACATTTTTAGTCCAGATATTCAGAGAAAATAGATGCAGATAAATGCAAACAGAAGTGATAAATTTGGTTATTTGATGTTGTTCTTGATGTCTTTGGTACTTAATATGTAAGCTTTCTGAGATCTCAACAGTTTGCCCCAAATTTTCTTTCCTTTAGATAAACAAAACCTAAGAAATCAAGCCTTCTTGTTTTCCAAATAGGTCTGTATAACCAGGTACTAGGAAGTATTTCCTAAAATGCTTTAGGAATAAGCCTAAAAAAATCCTTTTGGTATAACATTATGAAATAAACTTCATCACTTTAACAACATAAGTATTTTTTATCCCTTTGTGTTGGAAAGTGATGTTGTCTTTCATTTTAACTTGTAGAACTGTTTCTCTAACCACTGGAGTCCTTAAAACTATTTTATCTAACTTACATTTTAAAATACACTTGAAATGATATAGTAAAGCTGTTGTTTGAGATTTTGCTGAGTCTTTGACCTGTCATAATATGATCTGAGATAATAACTAAAATAGAAGACAAACCTGAAGCTCTTGTCTGCATTGCAATTCTGCATAATCTTGTCAATAAACCATGTTATTAGAATATTCTGAAATCTTCTGAATACTTGAAGCTTTTCATTTACGTAGATGTTCTCAAGAAAAAAAAGTCAAAAATTACCTTAGTTTACTAGCTTATTTTCAAATTGTATCATATACAATAAAAATGTCTGAAGAATTACAGATCCACAGAACCACATTTTTCCCCACCACTTCCTAAAAGAAGAGACTTACATAGTGATTCTAAATATATAACAATGTTGTGGTAATTATAAAACCATCTCTCTCAACTTAAACTAGGCAAAGTATTTCTAAGCATTAAATATGAATTATTTGTAGTTTGTTATCTATAGCATTTCCACAACAGGGAATGCTGCTACTGCTTTTATGTTTTGAGAAATGCTTCAGCTGCTTAATTTGTTCCTTCACATTCTCCTATCTATTGCTATAAAAAAAAATCTTAAAAGTGGGCAGCCCTGGCTTCTGCACACTGAGGCAGCCAGAAGATTTGTAGAGGAAAACTGAATCTTTCTTATGAGCCACTGAATATGTGCAAATTAGAACAGCTTCTGGATCGTAGATGGGTAAGTAGTAGTCCTCTGGAACCTGCAGCAAGAGCCTGACTTGAGCCTAGGATGTATTGTCATATATGATGCAGAGAGCATATTCAAGGATAAGTCTTTGACATGAGTGAAAGGACATTTTCCTACATACTTGGAGGATTAATGGGAACTGATTTGACCCAACAGGTTGCTGGTACAATAGGAAAGGAGAAGGAAATCTCTATTTTTTTTCCCAAGAAAAAGTAATTTTTTTTTTATCTCACATATTTTTTGCCTATTAGCAGATTTATGCCATTCTAATTTTTCTCTTCTGGTAAAACAAGTTCCTCAAACTCTGATATTGGTGTAGTCACATCATAAAAGGAGCAAGCAGCCTCTAAATTTGGACATTGGGTATCATCGATCAAATACAGTGCAAACTTGGGTCCAAAGCATAAATAACTTGTCACTCCTCTCATCTATTTCCGTAGCTCACACAACTGTAGTAATTAAGAATTTATAAATCATTAAGATATTGATCCTCTGAGCAGTATATAAGAAGCAAAGAGACATTGTGATTTTGTTTCTCTGATATAGAACAGAACAAGACAAAGATGGCAATGTTTTCAGAAGCAAAGATATTCAGATATTCAAAGATATTACGGTATCTAGGGATGCAAGTAGTCACCTAATGGCGTTGTATTAAGGAAGTTAGATGCCTAATTTATTAATCATGAAGAGTTTCACACTGTCCAGGTTTTCAGTGCTTAATAGTACATACACACATCAAAAGTGGGTATGGGAGTGGAATGAGATAATAAAAATAAATATTTAGCAAAGACAGTGGCAAGACATTTTAGCTCCTACTGTCAACAGGTCCCTTGAAAGTTTGTTTTGGTTTAATGGTATGAACAGCAGGCTTACCATTTTACTAATGTGACTTCTTTCAGTAACTAAAGTAAAATGGTAGCAATTGGTATCCCTTTTGATGTACGGTCAAATCACAGAGGAAAAACAGCTCCACTGTATTTCAGAGGGATACAGGAGCCAAGTGTTTTTGAAAACAGAATCCCTCAGATGCATCTGAAAATTTTATTCAAATTCTTCCACCACTCATGGGATACATAGGAAACATGGGAATTTAATTTAAATTCTAACTACTAAACTGAGCTGGCCTCCTACTCAGAGCTGTAAACCCAAATGACATTCCACTGACTTTACTGAAATCCTTTATATAGTTTGGCTTCTGCTTTTTCTGAACTTAGAGCTAATAAATCCTAAGGAATGAAAATACAGAATGTTTAGTTAGAGGCAAAATATGGCTTATATATATATATATATATATTTTTAATGTGCTGATCCTTTTCGTTTATGGAAAGCATGTGTTTTCATAGCTCCCTGGAACTTGTATATATTTGTTCTTGTTGCTCCACTGTAATCAGTGTGTTCTTGGTCAAACATTTTAAAATTTTTCTCTTAGCTGAGTGAATGGTTTCTGATATTTGCAGGGTCACTTGTCACATTTGTAGTCTGCAAGGAGATGAGTTTTTCCGAGATGTGTTCCTCCTTCATTCTTTCACTGCACTATCATGTTATTCTTGTTTTTCAACCTTTACAAAGAAAAAGCTATGTGATTGTTTACATATAGCGTTATATCAAAAGGAAACTGTGATAATTAGAAAAAAAAAAGCCAGTGAGGAAACATTTTTCACTGAAAAGGTCAACATGTGATTTCAAGTAAATTTTTCCAGAAAATCCAATAACGTAAAAATCCATCTTTGCTCTCTTTTTTCAAAGCCATTGTTTACTGTTTTTTTTTATAATAAAATACTTTCATTCTAACATGTAACCAGTTATTTATTTGTTCACGTCTGTTCTATCAAAACTTCATTCTCCGTCTTTTTATTTAAATGCTAATCAATGGTGGAAAAACTTTCTTTTACTAACAGTTTGTTTTATGTATGGTCAAAATCACAAGAATGAAGGATGAGCGGAATGTTCATGCATAATTTGCTCTTCATTATCTATAGGGACAAATTACCAAGCTCCTTTCTAAGAAACTCTCACTTGATTGATTCATTTTATTTTATTTTTTGACATTATAGTGTCTTAGTTCTGTGCAAAAAACAATCATCTAAAATTTCTTTCTTTGTAAGGAAATACTGTCCATTTTCTTAGAGGCCTGGATATTCCTTTGTCTTTATTGTGTTCTCATTCCCTCAGCCTCCCAACGGCAGGGAGAGTGGCTTCAGGGACAGACTTTATATGATAATATTCTTCTGTGTTGCTGCATTGTGGGTGTATTTTACATATAAGCTAAATACGATAGTAAGCTAAAATGCTGTGGTTTGGGATCACAAGAAGTAATCTACCAAAACTGTGAGCACAGTTACATAAAAAGTTATGATGAAGTCACATATATTGGAATGAAAGATCATATTTTGTTAATATTTCTAATATTAACAAAACTTTAGGTCCAAACTTTACAGCTAACTTTTGCAGCTTGGTAGGGGAGGGGAAATAATAGAAATATATATTGATAAGTTATTATATTGATAATTTCTAAAATGTCTTCTAAATAAATTACAATGTACATGAAAGTAATTATCACGCTAAAACTTCTTATTTTTAATATCCATTCTCCTTGCTGAAGATTTTAATCTAGATCCATGTAATATGGAAATGAATATTTTGCAGTGAGATGATATATGATAATGAAACAGAGAGGAGTTAATGTTTTTGTGTTGGAGTATCTTATAGATGCCTCAAGTCTTATCAAAGATGAATTAGTTACCAGTACATTGTTCTTTTTTTTTTTTTTCTGGTCTTGGAATTTCATTTCTTTAAATTTCAAAATTATCAAAAATATCTCACACGAAAAGTGAAGAGAATTGAATTTTCATTGTAATGTTTGTCTATTTTTTAGCACTGGGATCTCATTTATTTTCCCAAAGTGCACAGATTTATGAAGATGACTGAGACTTAATTCTTTATGCATGGCTTAAATTGTTTTTGTTATATTATGCATGTTTGCCTTTCTAAAACATGAAAGCAAGGACCATAACTATGTGTCATAGTTATGCATATATTTCAAAAGAATGACAAAAATATTAATGGAAATCAATAAATGATAAATTATGCAGTCTATATAAACAAAATGAGGGGTGTTCTTAGGAGCAAGAGTTAGTGGAAGATTATGAAACCTGCAATTAGCAGTGCATTGTTTTCCAGTTGATTGCTGAATTGTAAAAAGTATCTGGTGATATAAAATTGGCACTTTGGACTACCTGAGAGAAAAATGAGTTTGTATGGTGAATTATTTGTACAATGATGTTCTGACCTACAAGGAAAAATATATAATCCATATTTATGTGTTTCTGTCATTGTTTGCACACACAAAATCACAAATATGTATACACAAAGCTATTTTTCTCCATGGAAATGCCTATGCCTAATTCACAGAGTGGAAAAATCTCTTCCTGATAACTAGGAAGAAGGCATGCTTATTTTTTATTTTCTCATTTGGTGTTGTGACTTTTCAAAATTTATATTCATCTTAAAATCTCTGCATTTGAGATAACTTACTAGTTTTCCAACTATGAATGTTCTCTTCTACTCCATTTTTCTGCAAGAAATATTTGTAAATAATCTTGCTTAAATTCAGCATAACCATGATTAATTACAAAGATGAAGCAGGAAACTATTTCTGTGAAGTATTGAAGAGGAAGAAAATGAACAATGATTTAGGGGATGCTATACTAAGGATGGTATAAAAAGTAGTTTAAGTAGGTAATGACAAGCAAATAATGTCGTAATTCACTTTGCCAAAGGTTTCTGTCAATGAAATCTGTCAAAGAACAGCTAATATATAAGTTCTACTCATACTACAGGAATTTTTTTTTTACAATGAAATAGCAATTCAAGTTTCAGGAATTCAGTACATCATAGTCTTGAAATAAGGAGAAGAAAGGATGTTAGAATATTATATGTAGTGAAAACTGGGCAGTTCACTCTATTTAAAAAAAAAGTAAGTAGATTTAAAAAAATTACAGAAATTGTTTCATGAGTAGAATACCAATAGACATACCTGTGCCTATATAAATGCATGCTCCTAATGTCTCACAACTGTAAAACTACCTACCTAAATCTTTGATGATAAGCAAAAAAAAATAATAATAATGATTGTACTATTTCCAAGTGGGGTTGTTCCATACGTGATTAAAACTCTGAAGATAGAAAATAAACATCTGTTAAAGAGAATAGGTCATAACTATCATGGAAGTGACTAGCAAGTAGCCAAAAGTTGGGAAAGAGAGCTAGGAAGTAAAGTTGTATGATTTTGAAATCCATCTAATTTCTAATGGAAATTGGTAGAAATTAGATTGGTCAGAAAACTGCAAAAAATTGCCCACCTTTATCAGAGCTTTTCCTCAGACTTCTCAGATAAGTTACATTGCCTGAATAAAACAGAAGTATGGATCATTTAGAAAAAAAATCCTCACAACAATTAAAATATAGAATGATGTAATTATGGGATCAGCTTCTCTTAAATTCTATGCATTTTTATAAGCATTCTCTTTGCTTTCATTAACTGATTTCATAAGAATGTTTTCCTTGAATTAAAGCAGCACATGAGTTCAAAATCTTTCCTACAAAAACTAGGAAACTGTAAGGAAAAGCACTAGAACAAACAGTACTTGAAAATGATTCCAAAGATAATAGACATATAAGCATAGATCTGTCGGGGGCTGTTGTGTCAAACCAATATGTTGAAGACACACCTGGAGTATCAAGTTCTGGGCTCCCCAATATAAGAGAGGCAATGATCTACTAGAAAGAGTCCAAAGAAGGGCTACTAAGATGACCAAGGGCCTGGAGCATTTTTTACCTGAGAAAAGACTGAGATACCTGGGACTGTCCAGCCTGGAGATGTCTCAGATGGGATCTTATTAATGTATCTAAATATATGAAGGAAAGGGGGCAGACTCTCCCATGGTGCCTAGTGACTGGATGAGGAGCAATTGACACAAACAAGCAGATCTGAGTCTAAGCAGAAACCCTTTACTGTGAGGGCGACGGGGTACTCTAACAAGTTACCCAGAGATGTTGTGGAGTCTCCATTCTTGGACATAGCCAAAAACCATCTGAACTGGTCCTGGGCAGTCTGCTGTAGGTGACTCTGCTTGACGGGGAGTTGGACTAAAATTTATCTATAGATCACTTCCAATCTCAATTATTCTCTCATTCTGCAATGCAATTTTATTGTATTACAAGAAAACAGGCCTTGAAGTTAGACAACTAACAGTTGTTCATCTCATCTTCAATATAACTCTTTATATTCCAACATCCAATTAGTTCATAGCAACATTCATTCCAACATCCATTAGTTCATGAAAACTATGGAGTGGGAAGAGAACTCATTAGGAACGATGCTAAAAGATTTACCAAAGCTTCACAAAAAATGGTATGGGTTCATTCTTGATAACGAATGTTTCTTTTCTTACATAACCTGAATGACAGAATAGAGACTCCAGTACAGTCCTTGTTTCAGGTGGTGTGAAACTTGAAGACCATTCATATGGCTGAAATCCAAGATTCGAATTACATACAGTCTTAACAAAATCAGAGATAAGAATTCAAATAACATTTTTTTAGGACAGCTACAGAATATGAATGTAGAAATGTTCATTTGCACTCAAACTAAACAGGAAATGACTGAGTAGTTGTGCAGAAAGGTTATTTTTAACTGACCATAAGCTGAATGTAAATCAAAACATGCAACATGCAAATATTATTGATCTGTTGTGTTCAACATGAGTTAAGTATCCTCTAGAGCGATATCATCTGGTTTAGTGATCAAAATTCAGAAAGATGGGGACAGATTTTGAGAGAAACACTACAATAAGAAATGGAAGACTGAATTAACCTAGACTTTTTTTTATGAAAAAAAAGAGATGAATAGAAAATTTTGCCAACAGAAACAAGTGCTCTCTTGTCCTTGATTGTGGCATATAGGAAAATAAATAATAGCATTACATTGCAGCCAAGATGTTAGGCTATACTCTAGAGAAAATTTTCCATCACTAAGGGGCAGCAAGAAATGTATTATGCTTTCTGAGGAGGCTGTGGATTCTCTGTTATTAAAGGCCTTTAAGAACAGATGGTAAAAATCTCACAGACTGACACAGCTATGGCCAATTATCTCTTGGGAAAGTAAGCTAGACTAAATGATCCCCTTCTTTTTCTTCTTTTTTTTTTTAAGATCTACAGTATTTACAGTATTTTTTAAGATCTACAGTATTTATGAGAAAATTTTCAATAGACCTTCATGAAACTGTGCTCTGTGTGCAGAGAAACAATTTAGGGCCTTCCCATTTCTTTCTGTATCCCATTGCAATAGGATATTCTGCTCTCACTGAAAACAAGAAAGGAGGCATTTATTTTCCCAGCAGGTGATGTGTGCCTATGTCAGGTTCACCAGCCCTTCTCTACTCAATGATTTCTGGCAAATTAAGGGGAAAGTACCACTTGATTTTATAAAGCATCCTGTAGGTAAATTTTTCAAAGACTATAGTGGTTCATAAAGCATATCAGTCTCATTAGGCTCAAGCATAAGGTGTTTGCAGACACTGGAGTTGCTACAAAAATCCCTTTTCACCTAGCTCAGCTGACCCTCCAAGGTGAGAAGTGTTTGTCTGCCCTTTTTCCCTGCAGTTATTTCTACCCTGCTTTTATGAAGTCAAGCAACACAGAAAAGAATTATTGAGTCTCTAGACATCAGAGCAATACTCAGTTAAGCAGGAATTCAGAGAATGCATTCAGAGTGATAAATGGACTTTGAAGTAAATGCAAGCTTTAGAGACAGAGTAGAATATTGTGTATTATTAATAGAATGATAGAACTAATATAATATTGTGTACTAGCTATGCATTTGTAAACATCTTATATTTCTTCCTCTACATCTGATGAACTGTGTTCATATTTCTGAAGTTAAATAATCCTTACCTGGTACTTAACTTTAAATGCAAATTTGAAGACAAGTGTCTTAGAAATCTACCTGTTGCCTCTCATGCAAGAACATGTAAAATACCAATCTTAATTTTTTTCTTTGCCTTTAAAGTGAACAAATTTTAAATTGCAGTGTATTCATTTTACAGTATTTTGAAATTCACTAATTTAGTAGGAAAAAAAAGAATTAAAAAAAAGAAGGGTTTGGGGTGAACCAGTTGTAAGTTCTGATACACAAACACAAGACGTGCTTTAGCCTTTCTAAGTCCAAAATTGTCTTAACATAGTCAGTATAAAAGAAAAATATGCTACTTAGTTTTCAGTAAAAAGAAAGATATGTACTTGCAGAAGCCCAGTATATAATTCCCTTCTAAATAAATAAATAAATAAATAAAAGCTGCTTATTTTGAATAACAAAGAAAAAACTTTGTTCCTTAGATTCATCTTTTAATCCTACAAAGAAAAATATCAAGTCTGTTACAGTACACACCTTTTAAGATTGCCATATTTATAAATTTCTATTTCATTTTCTACATGGAACTGCAGCTGAAGTGTTTTTATATAGATCATGATTACCAAGAGTAATCCCTGAAATTCAGCTAAAAAAAATTGTATGTGAGGGACAAAGAGAGCTTACTAACAGATGAATATTTTGAATATTTGCCTGTTGCCCATGTTCAGCATATAAAGTAAATAAGCCAAACTTTCATGTAAGAGGAGGGAATGTACTCTGCTGAAGGCAGCTTATATTTCCTCTTATCTTTCCTGAGAAGCACAGGTATTTCAGAAAGCACTTCAAAAAAAGAGATTAGGTTTCTTCTCTCTCATCCATGAGCATGGGCTACTAAACTACACTTTCCTATGTTACATGATACAAGCACACTCTCGTGACAACACAACCCAATTAGTTATATTAGGGATGCATACATATCTGTATACAGTTCATTTTATTTAACTGGTGGCATATAAGCAAGGAAAAAGACAAAGAAAAAGAAAAAGAAAAAGAAAAAGAAAAAGAAAAAGAAAAAGAAAAAGAAAAAGAAAAAAAAAAAAGAAAAAAAAAGAAGGGAAAGAAGAGGTCATCAGTGACTTTCTCTTAGGTTCCAAGAAGCAAAGGGATATAAAGTGAGCTAAAGTGCTACTATAACAGAATACAGGAGGTTTCTAGTGACTGGGAGAAGAGAAAGTGGTTCAGGGAATGTGTTCCTGTTGCATAGAGAAGAAGTAATACTCTCCTATGCCTGCATAATTTAAATTATGCTTGTATAAATTAAACTGAAATGGGCTATTCGGCTAACCTTTAACAGGAATAATCTGTGCCTAAGCATATGCTAATTTATGTTTAGTTTGCCACTAGCAACAACATGAGGTCATTTGGGTAAATTTGGGAAAGAACAAGAAACTGAAAACATGCTGTAAATATCTTTCCTCATAGATTGCTTGGACAGCTGTATGCATGGTAATATATGTACGTATGTGTACATATTTATATGTACATGCATATATTTGACATTTTGGAGTTGTATCTATGGAATATTTATTAACACTCAGATTAAGCATATTGAAGCATACTGTTCCCTTGCTTGTAGAATAGAGGAAGTAAGAGAAAATTACAAGAGAATATTAAAAGAAAAAAAAAAGAGAGAGAGAAATTGCTCAGCATAAAGAATTGTGTGCAATTATTTTTGACTTTTTTTTAGTATAAAGCTTGTAGTATGGCACTGGGAACATCAAGCATATATCTGAAGACAGAAATTGTGAAAGTATGTACAAGAAAACCTGTAACATTGTCATATCCAGATTTTTAGAGTCTTGATTATCAAATTTTAACATTTTGCATATATTAGAAATCATTTTATTTTTTTTAGAAGGATAATTTGAAATAACAAGATATGAGTTGTTAGTAAAGGGACATTAAATGCCTCTTTATCTTTCAGTGATTTTTTTTATTAAGTGGTAGTAACAATTTTTGAATTAACTATCTAACATCATACCTGTCAGCAACAAGACCCACTTACATAGAACTTACATGGTACAAAGCAATGGTTTGCATACACACCTTTTTAAAAATAAAAAAGGCGTCAGTGATATTAATAAATCACTGAACAATTTTGCTAATCACTTATGTTACTCCAACATAAAGTAAGATAATATGGCCGTATA
The DNA here is from genome assembly GCA_032275445.1 of Crypturellus soui. Lineage (NCBI taxonomy): Eukaryota > Metazoa > Chordata > Aves > Tinamiformes > Tinamidae > Crypturellus > Crypturellus soui. Next base: position 103,013 of record JAUBNY010000417.1, on the reverse strand, counting down.
TATTTCAGGAATTTAATTCTTTGTATTTTTTGGAGGGATCTCATTTTGTTTGCTGCCAAGTACATACACTTGTTACACAAATATGCTTATATATAATTACTACTAAAGGACACATAAGCACGCATGACAATTATCTAAATAGAATGCCACATGCCTGATTAAAGTAGCAGAGAGTATGATGGGGGGAATCAGTGTTGTGAAAATGGTTTTTACTATAGTTGCTAGTTTTTGTACTATATGTAAGATAAAAATTAGACTGTAATGTGAGTTTGAAGTAGTTTTCAGGTCTAGGCATTTGATAGATTTAATAATACTTCAAAGTTCAGAAAATATAGTCAGAACCCTCAGGGAAGTAGAATTATTCAGGAAAATATATCTTGCTTTTCAGCTAAAATGAGAAAATTACAATCTTTCTTTAGTTATTTCAATAATTCTGCTTTTAATAACAGCAATGATAAAGCAAAAGATAGTCAACTATCGCTTATTGATAAGCTATTTTCTGTGAGTTAGTTTATAATAATATATCAACTATTAAATGTTTATGATAATCTGCAAATCATTAAATCATTGGTTGAAAAAGAATTTCAGCTATATCTAATGTAAGTGTAAGTAAATGATATTTCACGGGCCTAGAGTTTAAACAGGGAAATCATAACCTGTTATCAAATCTTATTAATAAGCATTTAAAAATCCTATGCTTGAACTGTAGTTCTCTAGTGCAGAGAGGGCTTTAAATTTTCTATACCTTTTAAAATTGATATTACTAATTATGAATGTAGAAATTTAGCCTCAAAAATAGTTGCTCATAAACTATTGATAATATTGAAGCATTTTAGGTACAGGAAATACAACTCAAAAGGTATGTATTCTGTAACACTATTTTCTTCTCATTCTTTAAAGTGGAAACCCTTTAATTCATGTGACAAAGTTCAAGGTTCAACTGATTGTAGGATGTATATTCTCTGTTTGGTTTCTCTGAATCTCTACATTTCAGTATTGTGATGTCATGTTCTACCTGCTAAATTAAAAATGAAATATGTCGATGATGAAAGAAACTATGAAAATTATCCAGTGTTCTCTGGCTGATAGCCACACTTTGAAACAGCCGAATTCCCAGTCTGCCATTTGTCACTGCAGTCTGCAGCAGAGGCATTTATTACTGTACTCAGGCTGTAACATGTTTTAATGATTCTGAAATACAGGAAGACATGCAAAACTGATTTTGCATTCTGTGCCCTTAAGCAAGCCTATTATCCATGTTGTGAAAACAGCAAGTTAGCATTTTTGTTGTAATTATTTGAGCTGATTATGTATTATGTTTCTACTCAGAGGCATTTTCTTCCAACGCAGTTTATGCAATTACTAACTGAGAAAAGGCAAAGCTGCACTCCAGAGGCATCTGCCTTGAGATAGCCTTATGCAAGTTTCCCCTTGACAGTGCTGACAAGTTTTATCATTGAAGAAAACACACAATGTGCCTATTGTAGCTTAGATAACAGTGATATACGTCTGTCTGTGAGACACAGAGATTTTTTTTTTACACTATAGTGATGATTATAATGATTCCAAACTGTATATGATTATGCTTACTACCTATGGCAGTATGTTCTCAGCAGTAAGGACCTCTTCTTCAGTAACCCACGTTTCCACATATGTTTATTTAGACAAAGCTTAAAAGAATGTATATCCTAGGGAATACTTCTGTTTGTTGTACCGGTCTAAGTAGAAGCATCCAATTTTCTAGAACTAAATGATTAATAATATATTTTATGAACAATTTACATACTGGTAATAAAAATAACATTGAAATACACAGAAGTTGAGGTGGCCTGGCTTTTGTTCCCTATGAACATATTAGCAGTTTGACTTTGCAAGTTCTACAATCAAGATCTGACCATCAAGATTCATTATTTGTCCTAGGAAGAGTCCAGAAGTCGTTCTCCTTAAAGTAATGCTACTTCCCTCATAAGATCATAGCTGTTCAACAGAGACTGATGACACTCCATTTGTCCTTGGCCTCCTTCCCTAAGCTTCAAGATCCTCATCTCCATAAGCAGTGGAGACACTCATGGAACCTGTGCCTTGTCAGACCCTAAGAGCAGCTTTTCTAGAAGCATCCTCACACCAAAACCAAAAGTATCTGTGTTCAATTTAAATGTAAAAGTCATTCCAATATACATAGAGCATTTGATGATGTAAGATTTAATTATAAATGAATATAAGTTTAGAAGAACTTATAGGTTTTTTTTCTACTTTTTTTCTCTGCTTGTACTGAATGGATTGCATAGTTTATATTTAGTTCTTACTGAACAGCAACCTAAATAAAAATCACTGTGCTTAAATATTCAGAACTGTTCCTGGTTTCACTTAACATACCAATATCTGAACCAA
>JAUBNY010000417.1:25606-70591 GCA_032275445.1 Crypturellus soui | reverse complement strand
GCATATGAAAAAACAGGTTGTGGACAATGATTTAAATACTATTGTGGTTTGTGATCCCAGATGGGAGAAAGAAGTTTTTCCTTAGATTGTATTGTATAATTTAATGATAGTTAAAAATATGCTATTTGAGAAAACATGGATTTATCTAGTTAAACTAAATCCTGATCTCTCTCTGCAATGATTTTTGACAGACTGGTTAACTTTAAAGACATAGGCAGTGTTTTTATTCACAGTTCAAGAATGTGGTGCATATGAATAATTTACCAATGCATATAAGTAGAGAAAAATATTTTGTCTTTTGTTAAAATATTTATATAAAACTACCTTGATTTCTCAACAGTGCTGCTGCATTTTTTTTTTCAGACAACTAAGTAAGGTAAATAAATGTATTTTAAAAAAAGATTTATAACAGAAATATTCCATGCGAGAAGCTAAAAGTATAACTATTAAATTTCATTTCACTTGGCATAAATGAGCTCTGCAAGAGCTGAGGCTTATGTTATGCATGTATGCCTACTATCCCTTTCATATGCCTTAACTCTTTTATAAAATACACCTATAGAAGGCTATTATGTTTGAGGAAGTATTAAGTAGATTAATGGAAAGCATTATATTCTGTCTCACTCTTTTTTTTGTGGATTAATAGATGACTACTAGAAAATTCAAGGAAAAAAAAAGAAAGAAAACAGAGCTGAGCTGATGATTTGAAAAAGAGAATTAATTTATTCCAGTGGAATTAATTTATTTCAGTGATTTTTTTTCTATTCTTCCTATTCCATAAAGATGTTAAATTTCAAAAAAGTCATTCAATCTTTAAGTTTGGAAGTATGTCATTTTAGATGTAGTCTTGGAAATTAGAAGATTCATGAAATATTTATTTAAACTCAGAGATTGAAACAACAAATTCTTTCTCATTGTGAGTGAGATCATGAGGAAAACTTAAATATATTCTAGTATTTATTTTAGGCAGAATTATCCAAAATTTCAGAATAACTCTATGCATTGATATGTAAGCATAACATCAGAAGAAAAGGAGACAGTCTGCAGGCTTCAGTGGTAGAGGAGACTCAGCTGAAAGTAAGAGTTTCATTCTCTTTAACAAGGAAAAAGAAATCTCCGCTAAAGAGATGAGAATCCTGATGAATGAGATGAATGAATGATGAATGAGAATCCTGATGAAGTCTAAGGATACTTTCTGGAATTCTTTATTCTCCTGCTAGAAGTAACTTCTAGCTTGTTCTTCACTGCATTTCTCTATTCAGTGCAAAAGCACAGAAGGGTATGTTCTGCACTTGAATCCAGAACTCTCCTCAAGTCTTGAGTCCAGTCTTCTCCTCAAGTTATGTGGGGATGTGACACTGTTGAATAGGGCTAGTATTCATTGTGGGTGCAGGATAAAAAGTACAAGAGTCATAGGTTTAAATCCTAGCTAATGTAAGAATTAGAAAAGGGAGAATAGAAATTAAAACAGGAAACTAACTGGGAAACTTAATAATTAAAAACTAACCAAGAGCTATTACAACCTGAAGGTTTATCATTTGCATCAATAACAATAATAACTATTATCAGAAAGTAGCAGTCTGGAATTGTGTGTAAAAGATGCCCCAGCAAATTTCATGAGAATCACTTTAATAAGTCTCTGCTATTCACAAGAACAAAATATTAAACTTAGCACTAAATCCACTTAATACTAATGAAATCAGTGTGTTTGTGCATCCCATAGAAACACTAATGCTTTAGTTAATTCTATTCTCGTTCATTGATGAGGAACTCAAATTCCATTTTTCATTTATTATGCATCTGTCTTTTCTTTTTTTTATTATCAGGGTAAAATTCAGGTGTTAATTAAAGGACTGAAAGGAATGTAGAGATATGTATTTATTTTAAACAGAATTAAAGTAAGTGAAACAAGCTGTTATAAACAAGTATTTATGTTTATTGCAACTACCTGCCTATTTTCTCATTTTCATTAGATGCCAAGAAGCAAAGACACAGAGCAGCCTCAGAGGCTTGTGGAAAGGTTGAGAAGACTAGAAGTAAAGCAGATAGAGCTAGAGGGAAAAATAAATGAGGAAGGCTAGGTAGCACAGGAAAAATTACAACATGAAGGATAATGTAAGTAAAAATTGAGATTTAAAAAACACCACCAGAAGAAGAGCAGCAGAGTGGCAATCAAATAATTGATTGGATAAGAAGAAAAGCATCCATTTAATGCTAAGAGTTTTAGATTATAAATGGTCCAGATTAGACCAATGTAAAAGTAAAAACACTCTGCATGCTCACTAACAAGTTTATGTTTTTGTTTTTATTTTATACTGAAGCTTCATATGCTTAATTATTTCATACACTTAGCAGACCATTTTTATACAGTAGGAAGTAAAATATACTCTTAGAGAAAATAAAGGAAGTCACTGATATAGTGAAGCATATGCATAACCAGTTCCAATGAAAGGCTGTAAAAAGGGAGAAAATTAAGAGAGAAAGTTTTTCCATATCGAACATTAGGATGAATTCCTTATGGAAAGCTCCTCATTTTAAATAACAGAACCTTCACAGATGCTTAAAATGGCCAACAAAAGTAAAGCAGTCGTGAGCAAAAAAGAACTAATTAAGAAATATATTTCTACTAGAAATGGAAGAGGTTGCCAAATACTCCTAAAAAGTACTGAGATTTTTAGAGACTCCATTCTAGATTCTTGTCTAAGGTTGTGTATTTGCAGTGTGAAATGTCACGGTTGTGCTGTAGGTCTCTCCAGCTATGAAATAGTGTGTGAACCTAAAGAATTATTTAGTTCTAAAGAAATATTACTTAACATATTTTCCCATTTCACTCTGTTGCACATTAAAAAATCTATTATGTTAATCGTGGAGTCAAATTAGAGGAAATCAGAAATGAAATTCTCTCTCCTTTAATCAGTTTCTTTAATAAATTAGCAAAATGATGATAAAAGCACTGTCACAGTCTTACTATGCCAGTGAGTTGCATCACTTGTGACATCATTAGTTATTGACTATAGTCTAAATCCTAAACATTTGTCTGAAATTTAGTTTGCCCAAACTTCCACTGGGAACTTAACTCACCTATGTTTTCAAACCCATGTAAAGGGCAAAACTTACTTTGCACCATACTATGAGATTCCTTTTGGCCTTACTGAGAGCTTGGGTTCCTTCCTTTTCTCCTTCATAGTCTTCTTTAAATCAGAGACCATTTTATGTCCATCGGGTTCTGTTCTCTAGGGATTCTCTGGTGGTTTTCTTGGCGATTTCTTGGCAGGTTTGTTGAAGGCAGGGAACACCTACACTGCTGATTCATTTGGATATTGAAATGCCTCTACAGAGACCCATTATTTTTGCTTTATAGCACCATGAAGGCGTTTGCCTTTATAGTGCCATCAAGATAACAACCGGCAAGGTTTGGTAAAGCTCACAGAAATATCAAAAATATTACACCATCTACTGTTCAGGAAAAAATAAGCACACAAATTAAATTTCTGTCAAAAGAGCCACTAACCCAAATGAATTACCTACAGGTAATGGAATAGGTCACTGTTATAAATGTCCATCAGTGGTGTAAGTCAGACCAACAAGTAGTTTAAAATAAACAATACTTAAATTGTATCATGAAACATACATAAGTTAAAATATATAAGCAATACAGGAAAACATTTTTATTAGGCTATAAGAGCTACTAAAAACTCAAATACAGCATTTGCTAAAACATATTTTCATATACTGAAAATGTGCAATTCACAGTAAAACGAGTATTTAGTTCTTTCACGTTTATGGTAGTAACTGAAATATAAATGCAGCACTGCCCACATAATGTCTAGCATAGCATAATGCACTTACTAAATATAGTGTGGAAGTTAATGTTATGGGTGAGAGTGAGACTGTAACTTTTTTTTGGGGGGTGCTTCTTTGACTATAAATCCAGTGGCAGCATTCATTTTGAAGAAAAATGTTCTCGGAGCAAGTCACAAACTGTGTAGATTTCACCCATGATGTGCTTGACATTTGAAATCACTCTGTAACTGGTGCTGGAAAACATTTATTTGTCTTGTAAATCCTATTTGTTAATATATACACAGGACTTATGAAGCTGGTTTATTTCCCTATATTTTGTGTTGCAGTGACATGATAGAATCTAAACAGATTAGTTTGTAATCTGATGCCTACTTGGGGATGAGCAAACTAGTTTATTCAATGGACTGGGGAAATAAGACTTGAGCCATTAAGGAAAATAAGTTTTCCTCAGTCATACTCCACCAAGACTGATGGATTTTTTAACAATTTGGAAAGCAGAACAGAAAGTTGTCTTCTTTCCAGGATGATTAACACACGGATAACACCAGATGCAGATCAAACGTGTTCTTCTGAGCAGCATGTAGAGAAGTGGAGGAGCCTGAAGGCATTAAAAATGTCAACCCTTCAACATGCCTTCTGGAGAAGGAGAGAGAGTTTGGTTTGGATGTGTACATGGTGTTAATGGGAAAACACTGGAGAAAAGATAGATACTAGAGAGGCCAGCAGATGCCTTTCCTTTCTTCAAAGCTTTATCTAGAAGGAAGGAAATACTTGTATACTTAGAGCCACTGTTTCAGGCATGAATTTATAATCACTATTATAAAAATACAGCAGGCTTGTTTTTTTCATCATTCATAGTCAACAAAAAAACTATATAAATAAGAATTTTCCTCCTCTCCAACCCCACTTTTTAAGTACTTTTCCATCTTTGACACTCATTATCTGATCAATTTGGACAAGAAGTCTTGACTCCTTAACTTTCTACAACATATGTAAAGTCTCTTTAACTTCTACCAGTTAAGAAACACACTTTCAATAAAAAATTACCTACCTACCTACTGTATAGCATGGGAATAATATGCTAACAATGAATTATAAATATCGTTCAATCAATTCTTATTTTCAGGAAAATACTGCAGCAGAAAGCAATCACAGACATTCTTGTGAGGGAAAATCTCAGAGATTGTTTACTAGAGGAAGGATGTGTAAATTGAACAAATTTTAATCAGAAAATATCAAAGATGTTTAACACTGGTCACTTTTTCACAGAGAAATTAATTTTGCTAGCAGATTTTCTGTCAGCTAAAGAATAAGTTTGCCCATGGCTTAACCTTCTGGTTCTTTGATATGGCGGCTACTACCTTGCACACTGTGCTCATAGAGCATTAAACTTAAGCTGCTTGGTACATAATAATGTTCTGCTCTATGGGTCTTTATTATGGATGATTTCATAAGCTGCTCAGATACAGTAAAGAGCATATTGTAAGAATACTTAGCTCATAAGACTAGATGTATGAATTTTCAAGCTTCTTTTGAGTCCTTCTGTGATTACTAAGTAGATTTTTCTTCCAGAAGCAGTATGCAAGTGTAAAATAATAGTAACAGTTCTTAAATAATAGTAACAGTTCTTAAAAAAAGGGTCTTTTATTTTTTATCACTAAAGAAAGAATCTGAGGCTTTTGTCTGATTAGTCTGATTGGACACTGTTAGGAACTACAACTTACGGTATATACTTGTCTCCTGATTCATTTTCCCATTATATCTGAATTACCTGCATGAAGTGCATTGCTTGACAATTATTGAGCTGTTCTGGTAAGAATCTTCAGTTTGTCCAAGTCTGCTAGAGAAGTGCCTTTGTTGTATATTCTAGAGGAAAATTCTACTTATAGTTATTGCTATGGTTTCCCATGACAAAATCTTTTTCAATTCTTATGTAAATTACCTCATTTTAAAATATATTTAATGGGTATGGATTGAAAGAAGTGGAACCATTGTAATTCTAGGTGAATATTTGGCAGTGAATGATTATGTCTTCTTTAAAAGAACTAAGATAATAATTCTAACTGTCAAGAATTCCAGGGTGCAGCAAGTATATACATTTTTTTAGATAAAAGAAAAATGGGAGGAAGACAGTATTTCAATCCTAAGCCTTTTTTTCTGTAGAACTTAATGAATAATACAAATAGAAAATTGAATTTCCAGGTAAATTTGTATATGTTTGTAAATGAACAATTAGTGTAAGATTCTTCTTGTAATAAAAGCATCAACAGTTTAGTATGATGTTTAAAGCAAACTTAAGCAATCTGCAAAATAGTTTGTGAATGAAGACATTTTCAATACATTTTTATTATTATGTGTGAGAAGAAATTTAAGTTTTATTTCTTTCTTATGTAAAAAATTGTAACTTATGACTACTACTCATAAGGTGTTCTGCTGCTCCATTTGAGCAAGTCTGTATTTTGGGGGTGTTGGGTGATAACTAAAAACAGGACTGTTGAATATATCTGTTGTTTCTGGAAGTATTAGGTCTTGGTCAAGATGCAGAAACTCCTACACAAATACTTCGTTATTCTTATCAAACAATTTCTAAGAACCGATGAGACTGATTTTTCTTGACTTTCTTTGTGTGCATTTTTTAAATGAAAACTGGTCTGTATCTTTATTCATAACAGAGAACGAAAGGTTACCTCTTAGCAGCATTAGCTCATTTTTCAAAGGAGACTGTGGAGGACTGTGTAATTATTTCATATTTTTCCTTGTTGTGGTCTGCCGTCTTGAGAGTCAATGGGTATTGCTTACTAAGGCATTTCTGCATCTAACTAAAACTCCTTCATTTTCTTCATTTTATTTTTCTTCCTTAAGTAACTTGGATGCTTTTTTTTTTTTTTTTGGTAGGAAATCAAACCTTAATGTGGTGTTTCCCATAGAGTTCAACTATAATTTATAGAAACAGTTTGAATCTTTAGGACACATCTATTTTTATTCCTCTTCCTCGAGTATTACTCTTTATTCAAATACAAATTTATCTTAGCTGGAAAACAAAAATGATTAGGATATCACAATAAATCTCTATTTTTGATGGTGTTCTCTGTGGATAATATCCATTTTACATGAATTAAAAATATATATTAGAAGCCTTTCTTGCATTCCTGTAGGGAATTCCAAGCCCTAACTTGTAGGAGGTGTCTGATGATAGAAATAACACACAGGCTTTCAACCCTAAAAAGTCGTGTTAGCCTAGAAATCAGATCAACTAAGCAGGTGAAGATGGCATTTTATAGAACCTTACTGTTACTGCATGTTTATGGAATTACATGACTTTCTTGACTGTCCCCACGACAATAAATATAAGTTCTTTCTGATTTTGTCTATTTTTTTTTCATCAGTTCTGGTCTGGGAAAAATATGGGGAAATCAAAGAAGTGATGCCCCGGAAATTGTTAGCCATTTGTCACCTCTATGCCCTTGCCTAATACAAAAAATCTGTGTAGCATTTCAAAGTAGGATTTAAGCAAGACTTAAATGATTTCTCCTACATATTCTGATTCATCGCCTAGGGGCAAATTCCATCCTTGTAAACACTCAGCAAACCAAGCTGTGTATTTTTGTCTCCAAGAAGCATTTCAAGTCTTTGCATCCATGATTTAGGACAAATAAGGCACAGGTGGGTATGTGATTGAAAGCTCTCATTCCTGAAATTCAAAACAAGCATGGAGTCAAATCATTAACACAAAATGTAACCAAAGAAAGATGACTTAATCACTTCTGATTTAGCATGGTTTTGACAGAATATACTTAAGATGGACACTGTATCTTTGCTGCGGGTGTATTTTGTTAGTATTTGAAACTTAATCTGTAAAATGCTGTTTATGCTCTGTGTCATATTTGTTTGTGAATTCTTTGTAGTGTATGTACCTTGAGTGTAATTGCTTTAGTTTGCTTTTCTAGGGCACCCTTTCTCTCTCCCTTGTCTGTTTATATCAATTCAGATGCTGAATGCCCATGGGCAAGGAATCAGACTTCCTAATGACTATGACGTGTCTTGTGAAATACAGATTTATTCTTTCAAGAGCACTGTGCGTTTTCTATGTACATTACTGGGGAAGTGTTCGAAAGCTGGGAAAAAAAAAATAGGGAACTAGATGGAAAAAGGATACTTGTTTTCAAAGGCAGCAAATGTCACAGACTATTGTGAAGTCAAATTTATTTGAGTAAGAGCCAAATATATATGAGACTTTTCAGCACTCAGCAGCTGGATTTTAGTCTACCTCAGCTGTTCAATTTCACACACAAATCCATTTTTATCCTGCTATACTTATATATATAAATATATATAATAATATATAATAATATAAATTTTAGGTGATATTCTGCAAGAACAGGGCCTCGTACCTCACTGCCAGTGCCAGTTCAACAAGCCTTGACACCACTTTAGTATTAAGATACTCTTCAAGTTCACAGCAGCAATTTAGTCTGGGACCATCATCTGCTATGGCTCCCTCCTTCCTGAAGTCAGTGGGAGATCTCAGATGCTTAGATCCAGATATCTCATCACCAATGTCTGGTTTGAGGCATGTGATCTAAGAAGTGATGAATGGTGACATCGATACAGGTTCTCTCTTGACTCGCTTTACTGGTTATATACTCTTATTTTCTTAAACAAAATGAGAGATTAAACAAGAAAATGAAGTAATGGTGATCTCTTTCTGATAAATGTTCTGTTATTCAATGCAGTTTACCTGTCTGCTGCCTCCAAACTTCCCTTTTCTGACCTGTCTCAGAAATTCTGTGAAAAAAATCTATAGTGCAGAAGCCTTCACAGTAAGCTCAAAGCTTTTCAAGTGTTTGGTTAAGAAGAGTGATAACATGCTGGATATTTATAAATTGATTACCTGCTATGATACTACCATTAGTTCATTCTGGCATTCATCTTACCAACAGTGCAAACAAAAGAACACCTCTTACTGAAGGTTTTCATGAAACTTCGAACTACTTCACCCTGTTTACATTCTCCTGAACATATTTACAGTGCTGAAGGCCTTTTTCTGGGATCCTGAACTAAAATATTTGTCAAGTAAGCTATATCTTTAGAGTCATATTATTAGTCTCCTTCATGATCATAGATTCACATTATGTCTATATATCTCTTGAAGATAACTGATTTTTTTGGCATCCAGCCAGATATCTTCCCTGGCGCTACCATGCAAAATTTCCATTACGGACTTCTGCAGTGTGGCCACCTTTCCGAGCATATCTTCATCTAACACTGTGGTGTCTGCTCAGTACCTGGAGCTGATGCAGCTTTTTGTAAGGTAGTGTTGCAGTTGTCTGGATGGGAGGATTATATGTCCTTTGTAGGTATTTAGGGAAGGGTGACCGTTTGGCACAGGAGTGTGCATATGGAGACTTTCTTCTAGCAAGAAAGGTGTTTTACCAGTAACCAGGGCCTTTCAAGTTCAATAGTCCACAAATGCATTTCTTTCTCATCTTCTTTTGTTGTCTTTTTTTGGACACAATTCACTATTGAGTGGCACAGAAAGAGCCACATATGTGCTGCCCTACACATACTATGCATTGAACACAAGAATGGTTGACACCAGGGTGCACCTCATAAACTGTACATAAATTGTTCTGACTTCACATGATCAGGAAAGAATCCTCGCTGCACATATATATGTGTTGATTGTGTGTTGAAGAACATCTAGCTAGAAGAAAGTTTGTCATCAAACTGAATGAGAATGGCTGGTGAATCACTGATATACTATGTTATTTACTAAAGTAAATTGGTACTTTGCAGTCCAATCTGTATTGCCAATTTACAACAGCGAGAGCCAATGCTGGACAAGTATCAGCACTTAAGTATTTATATACACATATTGTATTAAGAAACAGTTAATTACTGAGCAAATGAGACTAATAGGGGTTTTTTTTTTTTTTTAGAAGAGTGGAGTATTTTAATATTAAAAAGACTGAGAGTCCTAAAAAGATTCGTGTGAAACTTTACAGTGGTAATGTTGGTTGTGTTTCTGAGGCAATATCTACTCTTTAAAAATTCATGAAATTGACTCCTGAGTGCCTAACATAAAGTGATACTTTACTTCATCACCATAATAGCCTGAAAACTATTTTCTTTATGCTAGGCTGGAAATTATTATTTTGCGTGTTGGAGAGCTAATCCATGAAATATTAATTCATCTTTTTGCAGTAGAGCAGGTTAAAGTTTGCATTTCAGTTTCCATCATTCTTCTGAAGTTTCTTAGCTACTTGTAAGGGTAAAAGCAGAAAAAAAATGCTATTGGTCTTTAATAGCATCAATAACAAAGAGCTGATTCTGTAACAACAAATAGTGGAATTTATAACCATCTCTAATCCTCAATGCTTATCTTTTAATATGTAAGAAATAAAAGTGTAAATTTTTTTGATCAATGAAAATTGACAAAATTTACATTACTTATTGTTATGTCCATTTTAGAAGTGGCAACTGCAGGTATGTTCATGCTGCAAAAGAAACAAACAAACAAAAAATCTCGTAATTAGCACAATGATGGGATGACAAAGAAATTAGTTCTTTTTCAGGTATAGTTGTAGTTTTCAACACATACTTTTTGATTATATTCAGGGGAAGTGTATGAATACTTTAAATTGTAGCAAATGCATTTTTTTTAGCAGTCCTGTAAGATCCAAATGAGTATTTATCCCGAAGTAAACCTTTGCTTATCTTTTGAAATACTTCTAAGTCAAAGCAAAAAATGGAAAAAAATGGAAAAAAAGGTGGGGGGAAGGGCAGGGTGTTAGAATAGGTGGTTGATTTCACTGCTATTTTTTTTCTGTCTGAGCAGATTTGAGCATACGTTCCAGTCTCCTGGAGATACTGCTAACAGAAGTGCCACATTTTTTTCTGTTGAAGCTGTTATATCTTGCACACGTATTTGGATTCTAGGCCAGAAAAGGAAAATGAAAAATCTTGCTATTAATAATTCACAAACCTAGCATGTTTCTGAGGTGCCGTAAGTTAAAGATATGGAAGTTAAATTATTTTTGTACTTATTAGCATGTCTTTTCCAATATTTATTTCCAAAATTTTTTGCTTGTGATTGGAGAAAGTCTCTAACTTTCTTCATCTTGGCAACATTAGTAACAGCAGCAAACACATTAGGCAGCTGTGAAAAGGCTTGCAGTCAGTCTCAAACTATGTTATTCTTGCTTTTGAGGGAGACAAAGATTAACATATATATATATTTATGTATATATGTATGTATATTTATATATACATACGTATATATATGTATATGGTTTGTATATACATACATATACATACATATGGTTTGTATATATTTTATATACATTTTAAAGTAAAAAGTATATATTTAATGATAAATGGAAGGGGTGTCTGGTGACTCAGGTATTTTTAAACTCCTGTCTGCAAGGGTCTTTCCATTTCTGGAATTAGGTAACAATTTCTCACAAGAATCAGGAAACATCACAGAGATTACTGCTTTCCAGTTAATTTCTTACTTTCAAGAGTGTATTTTTATATTTAAAAAAAGAAGAAGGGAAAAAAAAAATCTTACCAAAACTCAGCTTTCTGAGCATTCTGATTGCTTCTTTTATGTATTTGAGCCTCATGTTTTCTAATGCACTGTTTGGAGATACTTGAACATTAAGGGGTCCATGCAATAACAGCATTTTTTTTTAAATACTATGAATTTACTTTAAATGAGATGCTATATGGGTCTGGTGTGTTTTATATATGAGAAAGCAGCAATACTTGGCATAGGACAAGACTGAGAAAGGAGAGAGAAGGCAATAGGTTTTCTTTTGAATAGTCTTAGATCAAATTAAAGTGACTGCTAAATTTCACTCCAAAACTTTCTGGACTTCTTTTTCTAACAGTATTACTCATCCTACCACCCAACTCTGACATTTGGATTACTTTCCTGTTTTTTCACAAACTATGTGGGGCTATGAACTGATTTGGCCTTGCAGTAGTCAAGCACAGCTGTGCTGCATCATGCTACGCTTTCTTCCATTGCATCAACAGAAATGCTCTAAATATCACCAAATCAATCCATTATTGAAATAAGTCATTTCAATGACTTATATACTATTTTAAAATAATATTTTTAAAACAATAAAAAGGTAAAGAAAAAGCTACTTGTTGGAATTGGAAGGAAACTAGTAGGTCTGATTCAGTACTTGCTTTTATCAGTTAAATGACATGTACCATCTCCTGTGTAGAGATCTGACTTAGAATTTAACTTTTCTATTTGCTCATTTATATTTGGCATAACTAAACCTATGACTTAGCAAGTGTTGCTTTAACAAGGCATACTTGTAATTTAAAACTTATTGAGCTTTTCTTTTCTGCTCAGTAGAATTAGATCTTACTAATATAAAATAGTACTTGGAACTGCTCTTCAAGCTTGTATACTAATTTCCACTTCAGACTTTGAAAAGGCAGATATTTTTAAATATCACCGAGAACTTTCTGAAGAAACAGTTTGCTTTCCATGAAAAAAAGAAAGAAAATAAAAGCAGATCCTGTATAATAAAATGCAGGGGAAAAAAAGGCTGTTTCAGATATTCTTAAAGTATCTATTTCTATTCCAACAAATATGTCAATCTCTAACAAGCAGAAGACATACAGTAACTTTTAATAAATACATAACTTTTCTCTATTGCTGTATTTGGAAAAACAAACTCGAAAAAATGTTTTCCAGAAAACAGCTGAGTACCTGAGTCATTTTAGATCATGTGCGTCAGTATGCATAATCTCCATTTGTTGTTTCATTTACCAAAATATAATGTTACTGTAGTCAAAGGTAACTAATCACGGGTTTTAAATCTGATATCACTGTAGCAAGAAATTCCATATGCACTCAAAGGAAACATTTGCTATATTCAGGTACATTTATAAAGTATTTAATTATGGGTTTGAGATCATGTTCCCACTAGTTGTAATACAATAACTCTGGTTTACTCAGTTCTACAGCTAGCAAATGTCGCTGTAATTAAATAAGAAGCATAGTGCATAGAAGCATTTCTGCTTTGCAACTAGACAGTATTTAAAAAATTCAATATCTCATTTCCTTCTCCTTGATATCTCTTCATAAGTCAACATACGAATTCATCTTTTTCTCTGTGTCTGTGTATCAGGGTTAAAGGATGTTTACAGACAGGGAGAGGTTTGAGCAGAAGTTTTCTTGTTTGAAAGATCATTAATATCTGCCAAAAACTCAGAATCTGTCCTGGGAGGCCTGCCTATATGTGCAGTTTGGCTGTTACAAAAAGAAAAGTGAATTTTTGCCCCTTTTTATAAAGGTCTATCTGCAGGAGGATTTTATCTCCTTGTATCTACTTATGAGACAAGAGAGTAATAGAGGAGTTGGATGAAATCTTTTTTTTTTCCTTTTTTTTTCTTTTTTTTAATGTAAAACAGCTAAGACATGAACTCCATGAGTTCATGAAACTATCAAGGAGTTTCAGTCTCCACTGAGAGTTGATTTAAGACTAACTTGAAGTTAGGGTAACTGTGATTTGCGGCTATTGAAGAGTTAATTACAGAACACCAGAACTATTCCCCTCTCTTATTTATATAAGAATATGACACCTTTATAAATTCATGAGCTGGAATTGCTCTGCAACAATGCGCAATATTCTATTTTTCATTCAGCACTGTTTCCATTTTCCAGTGCCCTGTCTGACTTTGTTCATAGTTTGGAAAGTAGTGTGATACATCATTTATATTTGCTTCCACTGTTATTGACTGATGGCCTCCTTTGCTGTCAATCATTTCATTGCGTTCTGTCAAAAATAATGTGAAAATATTTAGTTACTGAAATGACTGAACTGCATTCACCTGTAAACAAATGAGACAGACAGAAATTAGAAGGAATGGTTAGCTAAGATCATTGCAGTCATGGCAAAGACCTAAATGGAAGTCACATATTACTGCCTAATGGACAAAGTGAAGAATATATTTTCTGTATTTGACTGAAAAAAAAATGTATTATCAATAATTATTAAGAGTGACTTCTCTTATGAAAGAGGTTCAGCTTGATAGTGTGGCCTACAGCTTGTACAAAAGACACTCATAAAAACTTGATATTTGGCTTGATGACAGAACTGCCTGTTGTTAGCTTCTGGCTCCAGTTCAGGAGCACTATACTGAAACACCAGCACCAACAAGCTGATAGCAGGTAAGTGTCAGAGAGCCAAAAGCCAGGATCCAAGGGTGACCACAGCACAGGAAGGCTGTCACAGACTAGTCTGCAGTCCCATAGAACCTGATTTGAGTATGTATTGCTAGGTGCTGGTTAGAGGCTCCAGCAACATGCCTTAGACAAGGCAAGCAATTCATCAGATCCAGGGCCCACTTAGGAGCAATAGGACTGGATGACAACACAGGCTACTATTATTGGTTCCAAGGCCCATCAAGAAACCAGGGTTAGACACAGGTCTGAAGTTAGGCTGCAACTCAGGCCAGGCCTGGATGTCTAGGCCCAAGTTTAAATGAGGCTTCTGGGTCCATGTTCAGGAGAGGTGGGCAGAGGTCCCAGGTGAGGATAATCGGGGTCTATTAATTCTCTCAGGACCCAGAGAATAAAGCTATGATGTCAAGGAAGCTTTGTAAGTCTTCGTAAGGTAAGGTTATGGAGAGATAGCTACTCTACTGTAAGTCATAAAACTAGTATATATCTTTCAAAGCCCAGTGACTGCAGCTAGAGCGCATGAATCATAGGCTCATAGAATATTTTAAGTTGGAAGGGAACCCCGGGGGATCATTATTAGATCAAGTTGCTCAGAGTCATGCCCAGCCAACACCTCCAAGGGTAGAGGTTCCACAGTCTCTCCTGGTACATGTGCCAATAGCTGGCCACACTCCAAGTGCTAGATCAAGGGGCTGTGTACCTGGATCTGCTGGCCACGCTTCCACTACAACAGTCCAAGATGCAGTCAGCATTCTTTGCTGCAGGGGCAACAACTTGTTCTCCAGAACCACCGGGACCCACCTCCTTTGCATCTTCTGCACAGCTACCCTAGCTAGTCAGCCCACAGCCTGTATGGTTGCACAGGTTTAATTGACCCCACTGGCTCTTGTTGAACTTCACGAGGTTTCTGACCTCACGTTTCTCCAGCCTATTCCAGTCCCTCTGACTAGCAGCTCTGGTCTTCATATATTTAGAAATAATACCTTGAAGGTGGATAAAACATCAAGGAGGATAACAATAATGTTAGAATTCACCTCTTTTTTTTTAACTTTAGTGTATAATTGCTTAGATTTCAGTGCTGTAGTCTATGGGCAGATAAACCTCTGAAAGTCAATAGTAATTGTGCTAGAATCAGTTTTGGAGAATCATTGACAGAGACTTTTAAGAAAGACCCAGAGATCTAGAATAATACAAAATTTCCCATTTAATTAAATGTTTTAAGTGTTTTGTAGCATTCAAATGACCAAAGACGAATGCTAATTTTTAAATCAGTATATCTGGTACCACTGCATGATAAGAATGATAAGAAGCTAGACACATTAATGTCAGTATAAAACATGTTTTTGTATGATGAAAGATGGTTATAGACAATATTATAATACTAAAATAAACAAATGAGGTTATGTATAACAAATGACACCAATTATTTATATGCTCAGTTAATAATACTGAGAAAACTTTCTAGGCCCATCCTGGTGTCTTCTGCACTTAGAATCACTCACAGTAACATTAATCTCTGTTGAATCATCCTGCATCTTCATAAATTTTTCAAAATATATATGTGGGGGGTCCAAAATTTTAGGTCCTTTTCTGGTCTTCTACTTATCCAGTAGATTCTGAATCTCCCTGGAAAGATATATAGAACATCTTGAATTGTGTGTAAGATTAATTCACAAAATATTCTACCTCTACACAGTACATATATTTTAAAGTATGAAGTTAAACAATAAAAAATTCTCATTACATTGTTGGTATCTTAATCACCTATTTTTTTTCCTCTCTCTCCCCAGTATTTTTGTTATTTATCTCTTATCCACACTGTGCCTCAAGCAAATGCAGCTGAAACTTTTGCAGGTTCAAATGTGTAAATCCAGAGAAAACAATAGGGGAAAAATGTCTATTAAAGGGAAAGAAAGAGGACTAGAACAAGGGTTCAACTGTGCAGAGAAAAAAAGGCAGGAAAGCATAAAGTTCTTTCAAAATATTCAACAGTGAATATTTTATTGTTTTAAATTTTGAAGCCACACTGCTAATCTTTCCTCCTTCTTCCCTAATGTTTCTCTGTTCCCATTCACAGAAACTGCATTTGACAGAAGCACTAATGAAATTGAGGTTTCTCCTATTTATTTAGAAGAGAATGTGGATTTGTGTGCAAAGTTTCAGAAAAGCTTCATAGCAAAAAGACTTAAGAAATGGCCGTATTTTTGTCAAAAGAATTTGTTTGGGTAGTGTGCACTGTGCATTCCTGTAGTTGGAAAAGGTCACACGCAGTCACTCAGTGAAAGACTAGCCTGGCTAAGATAGACACTAAGGAAGTCAATAGCAGATAAAAAATCTAAGAATTCTGCATTAAATTTAGGCCCATTCTACATCACTGAGGAACACTGACATCCAGTTTCTATATAACTGACAGATGAGCAAGTGAGGATACAAAAAACAAATGCATAGAAAAGATAAAACATTCTTGTCTCATCAATTGAATAATGTTATTTCATCTGTCTGGAGAAAATACTCCAGAAAATGCGGGATAGCAAAACAAATGTTTTCAGTTTCAATATCTCAGTTTGAAAATGAAAGGCAGATGCTGTTGATCAGATTACAGCTTGTACACATATTTATTCTTTTTTAATGTGATTTATTATGTGCAAGTGTGGATAGTTGTGATACAGGGGATATTGTGGAGAGATTCTCAGAATTAGCTGAACAGACAGCCTGTCCTAGAGCCTCAAAGTGCTGAGAACAGTCCTAGCAGAGATAAGGAGTGTACTGTAACAGCTATCATTAGAGCCTATTCATTTGCCCTTCATTGGAGATAAAGTTAGGTACAAGAACACAGGCAAGCTGTTGATTGTTGGAAGAATGTATCATGGAGATTCAGCTATTCCAGCTTAATATAAGAGTTCTTGTGAACAAATGACAGAGCAGATATAGGCTGCTGCAATGGAAAATTGGCTAGACTTCATTTCCTCAGTAATGATTCCTAATGGTGCCTGCAGTGCAAAGAAATTGGTGCATTGTCAGGTTACTGTAGGCCTCCTTTTTCCCTTTGTCCCCATTGAGAAGAATTGTATCACCTGATTTTGTCTCTTATTCATCTACATTTTTGTAACCAATCACCTTTTCTTTCTATTTTTTAACAGCAATCATACCACGATAGATGTGGCTTCATTACGCAGTTCTTCTCATTACATTTTCCTGGAGACATGCAGGCATATGTTGTCTACTATGCTAAAATACCAACAAAATGTAGGAGACGGTTGTAAGGAGGTCATGTTTTAAAAAGGCATAAAGTCTCAACATAAAAACATTCCTAGCATTTGAGACTGACTTTAGACATACTGCCTTAAAATATATGATCCTGCAGAAAACATAAAATCCCATCATTCTGCTCTTTAAACATTAATGGGTAGGCTGCCTAGGGGCTATTTTGGAAAATGACTGAATAACATAGGCAACTCAGCATGAGTGATGTCCGTATGTCAAGCAAAAGAGTGTAAAAAAGAAGAGGTGACCACAGCAAGATATCAGAACTAGCTGCTCCCTTTGTTTTGAGAAAAATGAGATTTATGTGGAAAAAAAAGTATCCTGTAGACTTGCTTAGAGAGCTAAACTCTTTTTTGGTGGTGGTGCTTTATTTACTTTTTTTTTTTTCAAACAGTCAAAAAGTGAGTTATACAGTAAAAGGTCTGCATTTAGATAAGCAAAGACCACTGGTTAAACAGGCACATGACATTCTTTAAAATAGCTTAGACTTTGTGTTAATAAATGGCAAAGGTAGAATTTGCTTACAACTAACTGGTGGCAAATGTGTGCTGTTGCTACAATATTCAGTATATGCCCAAAGGAATAAACTGTGTTACTAGCTGAAACCTGTGGCTGCATGGGCTTAAAAGCTTATCACTGTTGCTGACTATAGCATTTTTTGTTTTCCTGGACACTAGTTAGTGTAATTTTTTCCAACAAACTGACTTGTGTTTTTACCTGTTTCCACTGCCAGACAGTATTTTTTTTACCAAATGAAAGGAGTACAACAGGAGCTGTTCCTGGTTTTATCATGTTCACATACGATAAGGGCTGATCGTTGGGCTTCTATTAGCAAGGTATTGATAGAACATCTAAAGAACATGGTTTCACATAAAAATATGGAAAATCTATATATTACTCACATTGCCGAAGCAGAAATTGCTTTTCCTCTTAAAGTCTTGTTTCCCCATCTGTAAAATGGGAATGCTCTTAGGTTACAGTGAAAGGCTTTTTGAGCATAAATATACCAAATGCTCAGATAAAAAGGTAATATAGATCACAATTATGTTATGGTGGTAGATTTTCACGAGGAAGAAGAGGTATAAACATGTACAGTTTGGATATATACCTGCTTAAGCACAACATCAAGATAAATATCAACATGAAACTGTAAAAAATGTGTTAAGCTGATATATATAGCTATAACTAAGAGTAATGGGATGAAACTATAAAAAGGAGCATTTAGGGTGAATATCAGTAAAAGCTTTCTGAGAATGACCCTGGCATGTTACATACTTTCAGTTGACTCCATTGAGTCATTTGACATCTTATTTGAAAATTGAATTTAAGAAAATGCTGAAAATACGTTGTAATATATTTAGATTAGGTGGTGACTGTGAAATTTCTCTATATTTCTAAATTGCTATGGTTTTTATTTTCTGACCCTCTTTCAGGAAACAAAAACAATGTGATTTGTAGTGATTTCTACCACTTCTACTACTACTTGAGACATTTTGATTAAAGAATGACCAGGGACATTCTCTACTCAAAATGCATGTTGAAATTTCAGGATTTTTCAATTGCAGTAAAGCAGACCTTTACTTTAACGTAGCATTTTAATATATTTTGTCAGTTTATGGAATCATGAATGTTACATGAATTCATATAAGACTTTCACTAGAAGCTTCTCCTTGGCAATCTTCAGCAATTTAGAAAATACTTTGACATTTTAAGCACAATAATGTGATGTGTGATGCTGTTATTCTTTTGTATTGTATTTTGTATAATCGGACCTTCTGTTAAACTATTATTTGTCAAAATCACTTGTTTTTTATAAAGAGAAAGCAAAAACATTGACAGTAATCAAATTCTCAAATCTAGTAGCTGCCATGTAACATTTGGTTACTGTTAACAAAATGCAATCCATTTTTATATAGTAGCTTTATAAGCATATTCCCGAGCTCCTCACAAACAAATCATACAGAACTACTGGAAGAAGAAGCCATTTTGAAAAGATGGGCTGTCATTTTGCTTGTAAAAATGTTCCAAAAATCTACACAGAGAATATTTTCTGGAAGCAAGCAGTACATCCAGGATGGCAGTGAAGAAATGCTGTTTCAAATCAATCCCTTTGTTATTCAGTGACTAAAGTAACAAATCACAGAGACTGAGATAAACATAAATCATAAATATTACTTAAAAAATTACAAACTATGAAAATATTTTGAACAGAATTCAGCATTGTGTGAAAATCTGCAAGTCCCTTTTTGGTTCTTACTGCTGTATAAAATAATTCTTTGGGCTTCCTATCGCTACAGCTGAGTTTTGGTAATAGATGAATATGTTTTGTTTTAAACTTTGGTCTGTTAATACTGAAGAGAAATATAAGTTTTTGATTCCTGCTTTCAAAAAACAGAAGATATGGTTTGGATATTGGTCTTTTCATGACATGTGATAAACAGTCTCTCCTATACACTCTCATATTTAAATTCAAATTCTATGTCTTCCATTGTCTCGTAGTCATCAATTTGTGATGACTAAAAATACAAATCTTCCATAAAGGAAAAAAACTTTGTGAAAAATATTACACATATGATCAAGTGTTCAGGAAAAAATGGTTCCATGGCCCACGCTGTGTCTTATGTTGAGGTGAATAACTTTTTCTTCCTTCAGTTTATTGTATGATGAGTTTATTATTGAAAAATAAATTTATACTTAGGATGAAAATGTCCAATTTTAAGGGAAAAACAAAGGTTTTTTAAGCTAATTGCTAACGAGACATGCATGCTAACCAACTTCTCATCCTTTCAAAGTGAAGAGATCGAGATGGTATTTACTGTGGAAGAATTGCTTAAAAAGGGGAAAATTAGAGAAAACCTAGGGTTTAAGTTTTAGCGTTACAGCAGTTATAGCATTACAGAGACTTGCTTGGGGTGAGACAGAGTTGCCGCTTCCAGGATGGTTCATATGCACAAACTCTACTGCTCCATAGTCCCCTGAGGATCACAATCTGGCCTCCTAGCAGTTGCAAAGAGGAATAATGGAAGGTGGAGTGCATTAAAGACACCGTGGCCAAACTGTACTGTGCAAAAGGAGTGACCTGAGGGTGCCATGCAGGTGATAAGCCTCACATTGGCTGTTTAATGGGAAATATACAATAAGATGTCTGGTACTGAGCTATCAATGCTGCCAAATCACTTGCTTTGGATGAACTTTGCTTCAATTGAGTTCATTATAACCTCATTATACCAACACACACCTCCATCCTTAAGTGACTAGAGTCACTCAACCTCCATCTGAATGTAAAGAAAATATAAAAGGTGAACTAAGGAGAAGAGAAGTGGGGAAAGTCTCCATTGTAACTCCTGGGATCGGGAGCCAGGTTGAACCTCTTTCCTCCTCTTGTGTCAGGACTGAGGAGACTCCTCAAGGTTGAGAGACCTCTCCCATATTCTTGAGTGAGTGATTATTGCACATTTGTACATTAAAGCTAGATAAGAACCTCACGCTGTAGTAGAAAATTTCATCTGCATCTGAAACCTGCTTTGTAAGTGTTTCATTTGAATAAATCACGTTATGGGTGAACTTGACTACTTGTTTTGAAGGCAGTGGGACCTATATAGTCGACAGACTGTTCATGAATCTACTGCTGCCAATCAGGTTTACTAAGCGATAAGTCCAGCCACCCCTAGTCCCTCTAACCTCTGAGGATCAGCTGGAATACAAGGATCCCCTTGCCTTCCATCTCTTACCAAATTTGCACCCTTCCATCAAACTGCAACATCTACAAGAAGAAGGCAGATTGAGGTTCCCATTTTACTGTGTCAGTTGTTGTATAAATGCACGCATTCTCCATGCACAAGGAGTGGATGTGTACATATTACTGACAAACAATAAGGTTAAAAGAAAAAAAAAGTCTTCTGAAGTCAGAGTTATTGGACTGAATAACCACAGAGATGCTTAACTAGTCAGTCTCTCCCTCAAGCCAGTAAATCCAGTACTGACTAGAAAAACTAGAAACACCAAAGATGCACAAAAATATTCATAGTTTCAAATTGGATTATCAAAAAAGAACCAATGCAAAAGCAGCAGCCCCCATTAGATGATAGTGGAGCATAATGTGGATGAAGGGCAAAGGATCCCAGTGAGGAAAGTTTGTCATCTGTTCTCATTCACTATAGAAATGTCTCTGGAAGCAGGAACTCTACTGGGAGCGAGAGGTAGATTGCAGTAATGAAAAACTGCTAGCAGACAAACAACTGTCTGAAAAAATTTCACAGGAACTTGTTTGGAAGCTACACAAATTTATCAGACCTTGTGAGATGTCTCTAGAAGTTGCTAAGAAAAGAGGAACCTCTGGCTTGTGAGCATGGGACTGAAAATAGCATAGGAAATGACAGAAGAGATTTGAATTAGCAGGGAGATAAGTAGAAATTTGGGCTTTTAAGAAGAATGTTTTAAGAATACCAAGAACCTCTAAGATAGTGTTGTTTGCAGGGCTGTGAATAAATCACACGAGATAGGAGACAGAGGAAACGAGCCAGAAGTTTAATGCCTCACTCAGAATACGGCAGTGAGGAGAAGGCTTCAGATTTATTAGAGTCTGGTGACGTTTCTGGCATCACAGAAGGTTGGATGGGTGAGATGTACTTCATCTGAATGATGACTGGGCCTAGCTGCTGTATCTTAATGTTAAGATTGAGTTTTTAATGAAAGAGAGTACAGAACAGCACAGAGCTGAAGATGACACATCTATTATGGATGAAGTTATGGAAATTCTGTTTGTCTATGTGAAAGGCAGAACACAGAATGGTATTAGTTTAACAGAGTATCATTCAAACAGAATACTAAGATTCCATACACTAATGACAGAAACTCTAAGGCGTCAGATGAAGGAAATGAATATGTGGCCTAAGTGACATAAGCAAAATATTGAACATACCAGAAATTTGATGTAAGGACAGTCAGTTGGGCCTCATACAAGTGATTAAAAAAAGTTATCATGACAATCCACCAAGCTCAAATGATATGTGCCAAGAGAGTTCTCATTCTCTGATTTTAAATTTTCCTGAAATACTTAGCAAATATGAGGTTACTTTAAAATAATCTCAGCAGAAATTCAGAGAAATATAAATTTCATAAGCCTGGTATTTTTACAGAGCAAAATGCTAGAACCCATAATAAAGAATATAACAAATACATAGATAAACTGATGATACACTGGGGAAAAAGCAATGTGGATTTTTGAAGGGAATTCCTGCCTAACAGACATATTAGAGTTATTTGAAAAATTAGCTCATGGATAATGGTGTTCTGGTTCATATAGTCTACCTAGAATCCCAAAAGATATCTGGCACAATTTCTTAACAGAAGCTCTTATGGAAACTAAGCAGCTTTAGTAAATGGGAGGAAGTCTTTCATTTGTTCAAATGACAAAACAGGAGGTAAGAACAAATATTTTTTGCAGTATAATCACCACTGAGTTCTGCACATATCTGTGTTGGGACTTGTGCAATTCAAGGTATTCATAAATGGCCTAGAAGAGCAAGTGACTAGTGAAGCAACGTTTTTCTGCTAATAAGTTATTCAAGGCAGTCAAAATGAAGGCAAAAATGAAGAATTGCAGGACCTCAGGAAACTGAATGAGTGGCCAAGAAAATGGCAGCTGAAATCCAATATGGAAAAATGTCAGGAAATGCACCTGGGAATAAGCAGTCATACAATCACATATATCATAATGGGTCCTGAATTTACCAATATCACCTAGGAACAAAACCCTGGGGTTAAAATGAATGGTTCTGGTGAAAATGTCAGCTCAGTAGTGGTTAAAAAGGTAAATCAAAATTAAAAATTATCAGAAAAGGAATAAAGAATAAAACAGAGAACATATGTCACTGTAAAATTGTCTGGTTTCACGCCTCTCTCCTCCGCTTTAGAAAGAATCTGTGAAAACTAGAACTTATTCAGAGAAGGAGAACAAGGGTGATCAAAGGCACAGAACAGCTTCTTTGTAAGAAATGAAGAAATAAGCTAAGTCTGTCAAACCTGGAAAAGAAAGGATGAAAGACATAGGATAAGACAGAGATATTTAAAGAAGTGTCTGGGCAAGACGGAAAAAAAGATTCAATGTCCATTGCAAATAGAAAATTATCCAAAATAAGGGTAATGGTATAAATTCTATTAGGAATCATGTTCAAAATGATCAAAGGGAAGCAGCTGGTAGTCTGATGGAACTGCTCACAGAATGGTGTTGTGAACACTAAAAAAAACATCACCTAAAGAGAGTTGAGCAAACTCATGGAAGAGGAATTTACTAAATATAATGTCGACCTTGAAAAGATCCTGAAATGCAATACTTGGAGAGAATATTAGGGGAGAAGCATCAAATATACTTATCAATTTTTAAATTCTTCCCTAGGTTTCCATTTATGATATCTCTCTTATGCTGGAAATATCAGAATAGGTGCTTAGTCTGACTTGGGAAGGCCTTTATGATACTCATTGTCTTTGATTCTTTCAGTGACAGGCACTGCCTATATTTATACTGCTAAATAAAATAAGATCAACAAGAACAAGGAAAAGAGGTCAAGAGGCATGGCCTCACTCTTTATACCCTCCATGCCACTTTGATCTGGTTCTTATGTAACTCTAAGGTCATAGATATTTTATGCTTTTCCTAGTCTGTTCAAAGCTTCTGATGCTTGTTTTGCAGCTCATCCAAGTCCTGTTTTCATGGAGTAATTGAGAAGGTAGCATATGCCTTTATCTATGCAGCATCTATGCCTTCATCTTTAATGTCTAAGGACATTAGCCAATAGCCAATGTGTTGTCTATGAAAAGCGATTGCTATATTGTCTATCAAAAAAAAAAAAAAACAGTGGTAGACAAACTACCTTTTGCTGAAAATGGGCTTAGAATTAAGACAACTAATGATCCCTAGCCCAGAATGGATTTGGGCTGTCCCAATATGGTATTTAATCAATAAGATAATTTTTCTGTGGATTTTTCTAGCTAAGCATAGCTTAATTTTGTGATATGCTGGTGGAGAGAACCATAATTTTCTTCTATATCCATTGTTCCCGGAGAGTTGATTAATAAAAGATTTATATTTTCACTTTAGTCATAGCAACATTTATCTTCATAGATATGGAGTGTATACATAACAAGAATAATAATTATGAAAGGTATTTCTCCTCATATCTACTATCCATCTTATCTCTTAGTCCATAAGCCATGAAGACTGCTAAACTAAAATATCCTCAAGGTCAAAATGCCTCCAGAACTTCTACCAATTTAGGGACAAATTGCAGTATTCACAATAATGTTTTACATCTTTAACACTTTTTAGTTACTGGTCTTTTTCACTCCAGATTACTGTAAATCTCAGGAGTGTTTGTGAATCTATGTTGTTTTTAAAAGAATTGAAGAACTGAACCATATTTACTTAATACTAAAAAAACTTTGAGCTGGAATTTCAGAGAGAAAGGATACACATGCTTTTGATTTAAACTAAGTGCTTTTTCATTTTATGTTTTCCCAATATTGTCTGCTTGGAAAGCAGGTTCCAAACCCTTGCAAACTCTTTAGCAAAGTGACAAGTATATGCTATTTCTCTCTTTCCCCCTTTTTTACTGAGACTCTTGGTATTTACATACTTAGAGTAATCTCTGGCTCCTGTATCCCCTGGTAGTTGCACCATTTCAGGATATGAGGTTCCTTCTCTGGAATGCATTATTTTTCTTACACTGGGCAAAAGAATTTTCCTTATTGGTAAGGTTGCTATTTCTCTCTCTGCCACAAACAGGTATTGCAGTTATTCCTAAAGGCAGTATTTAGTTCAGATCAAGTAATAATGAGTTATTAGGATTGTTGTAAGGATTGGGTCTAGTGAATTAACACATGGTAACTGCAGGAAAAGCGCAGGAACTTTTTACTTTTTTTTTTATAACTTATTTAGAACTAAGAATGTTCTATGAGATGATCGCTGTTCTGCTGCATACCCAGAAATGTTGTATTAAATCTATTTTATAATTCTTTTTTGATTAGGACTCAATGGAAGATCCATATTTTTTTTCAGTTGAACTAGAGTATTTTACTAATTAGAGACTTCTGCATAAGAAAATGATTTTCCTACAAAGTTATTATATTGATGTGCCTGGAAAAATATCTCGATTAATATTATAACAATGACTACTAAAATAAATGTAAAATGATTTGCTACTTATGTCAATCTAGCAGAATAATTTATTACCATTATATGCTGATGAATAATTACCTACCTAGTTAGTTCATCTTTTTCTAAAAAAAATGTACTAGTCTCTTTTATCTATTTAATTGATGTACCTATGGAATAAGGAAAAAATCCATCTCATAAGACCTTAATTCATTTGGTATTCAGTGTTTTTATTACTAATCATCATGAAAGCACTTGACATTCATGAAGGCACCTCTGTAATATCTTGCACTTGTCAGGAATCAGTAATTTCATATTAAACAATCTGTTATTGAAATGTAAAATAAATAAATAAATAAATAAATAAAATGAATGATACTGAGTAATCGAAGGAACTTAAGTAACTAGTTTGAGTCTAACCTGGACTAGTCAGATGAAAGGCTAAGTCTATCTGAACCTGCACTTAGGAAGTTGCTTAAGTTTCAATGAAATCAATTAATTTCTTCAAGCTGCTATTTTTTCATAAGAATAGGTTTCTCGATGAGTCATACAGATATTTGATTTTGATGTTTTCCCAATTTGGCTACAAGTAGAAAATATTAATTATTTGTTAACAAAATCATTTCTAAGAGTCAGGTAATATATGTGTGTGTATGTATATATATATGTTGTGTGTGATCAGTGACTTTAAAACTGCTCCTGCAAAAAAACAAATGCTTGTTTGTACCCACACCCATTTGCTGCTTCACCTTATTTCATGACTCCGAGGTACCTGATTTAGGAACCTGGGTGCTTCTATGGCCAGTCAGAATACAAATAACCTTCCAGAGAATGGTCCAGAACATGGCGGCAGATGAGCTACAAATACATCTGCAGTACGGCAATTCCATATGTATGACATGTCAGGTGACAATGAAATGGTCCACTGACATTAAAACATGATGATATCAGTGTCTTGCACCCTACTGGTTATTAGGTGTTATATACAAATTGTTTCTTATCTTTGCCATTGAACGGTCTTTACCATTTAGCATCCCAGCTTCTCCATTTCTTGCATAACTATAGCAGTGGCATCTGCACAGACACCCCTCCCCACTGTTTTAATAGGAAAAGATCATGCTCTCCTTCCCTCCATTGCTTCTTCTAAGAAAATTCTTGAAACTCAGTAGAGCAGGAATATATGGAGGAGGAAGTCTGTTGTCTTATGAGGATATTGGGCAAGGAAACATGTCCTACACTCTTTTAGAGGGCTGTGCTGTACTGCAACATGTCCAGGTGAGTTTAGGCTGCAAAGTCCAGCCCACTTTCCTTGTCTCCAAATCCTCACTGTTCCTTTGCTCAAAACTTGGATAATATTGCAGGATAGGTTTTTGCCTGTTTGTACGAGTTTTGTGAAACATCTGGGGGTTTTCGTTTGTTCGTTTGTTTTTTAATGTCACCCTTGGCTCTATGTCACCATGGACTAGATGGGAAACTATAAGCTGGATGCTTCGGTATCAGTACGAATGCCCTAATAAATAATGCAGCCAACTGCATGCTGGTTGAGCTCCTATCTGCCTGGATAACTGTAGGTCAGATGTACCACTACCTATACTTTGTTTTTTATCTGCCTAAACAAATATTACCAAAAATCTGTCTGACTGAGTTTAAAGGCTGAAGAGTTTTGCAGAGTCATATTTTTGTTGCTGCTGTTTCCTTCTTGGTAACATTCCTAAAAGAAGGAATTATGTCCTTTGAGCCATGTAGAAACATTCTGTTCATTGTGCAATGCAGAAATCTTCATGTCAGATTCACAGCAGAACTGATATGAAACCTGTGGAATTCTTACGAAATCTGCTGGAGTAGCTGAAGAATTAGCCTAGTACATAACGAAATAAATGTGTATTTTTCTTCCTCTAACAAGAAAAGCATGAAGAGTCTTGCTACAGTACACTCAAGACAGCTAATTCTTAAACTAATTCAAAAGTCATCAATAATGAATAATTTGCTGTTTACAGGACTATATGTGAGAACTTCAAAAATCTGCTGATATATAAGCTTGGTTCTGTTAAAGGCATACAAACATTGTTTTTCTTTACTAGCATTTGAATAATTCATAAGTGAACAAGAACATTTTAAAAATCCGCTTATGGATCACAATTTTTTTTTTTTTGTGAAATATTTGTATTCTACACAGACTCTCTGTTCTGCAAACTGCTCTTTCAAAGCTTAGAGGTGTTATGAAGGACTCTGCATAAAGCATGTGAAATGACAGTGAAACCCTGATATGAAATTATGGCCTTCACTAAACCTTTTATGCTTCAGTTGTGCTCAGATTCACAGGATTTACATAGAACAAAATGTACGATGCATCAAGTTCATTTCAGTTCTATAGGTTTACTGCTCCATGAAATTCATAAATATAACCAGCTGCTTCCCACTTCACACAGCATTGGAGCTGAGTGTTTAGCTACTGGAAACGATGAGAAAGCAAAGTTTCTTTTTATGAAAAAGTTGGGATTCTTAATTCTATCTTATTTTCAGTTAGCATCAAATGCAAAGCATTTTTTTTACAAAAATTTCTTGTAAACTGAAAGAAATACTGCAGCTAGTCACTGTTTTTAAAGCAAATAAATACATAATGTAAATTTTAGCACTGTTATTAGATCTTAGTGGAACAGTGGAAATTTGAATTTCCCTGAGTAGATAAAGTAGCCTTACAGGAAGACAGCCCAGAGCGAAGAGAGCAATTGCTTTCTAGCAACTGATATGTAAGATCCCCCGCTTTTGACATAAAATTAAAAATAATTACACCCCCCCTCATCAATTCTATTATAAGAGAATCTCACAGAGTTGCAGTGCATTATTGGAGTTCGTCTCAAATTTCTTTATTCCTTTTGATAGATGAACAGTGTGGTCACTGATGAGCAGAAATGAAGTTTGGCTTCTGCAGCCTGCTGCAGCTGAGACACAAAATAGCACTGACCCAACACTCTGAGCAGCTAGAAAGTTTTATAACACAACACCCCATTTTATGCCACCAAATATCAGATATTCAGTACCACAATATATCCTAATACATTGTTTCATGTAGTCAGAAGGAACATGATTGAGATACTGCAGGAGAAGCCTGGAAACTTTGGGAGATGTGGTGCTAGGAGACCCCCGGAGTCAGTCTGCCCAACCATTGGGTACTACACTTAGCACTTCTGCCTCAGAGGGAAGATCCTAAAATACTATCAGTGGTACACTCTCAAAGTAGAACTGCTTATAGCAGAAGTTTTTCAAGCCAGAAGCATTTTCAGTAAAGTATTCAGTAGTAATTTGTGGCTTCTGATTTAGACACAGATGCAGGAAATTGCTCAAGAGCTCCAGCTATGGTCCAGACTTTCAGGTCATATACTTGGAAGGGATATTGCTCTGGAAGATATGTTGTTATTTTAGCATGCAGTTCTACCCATGCTAACAGGCTGCGGATGGGCAACTGTACACAGGTATGTCACTTAACTGTATAACTGCTATCATGCTATTAATTCAGGAGAAGTTCATGTGAGTAATATTGCTCAATAAGATTTTTGTTATATTTAGGATTTCTATATATTATTAAAGTCTGTCCATAGTTTACTTCATGTTAATAAGTTACATACAATTTAGTGCTATTGTGGTACTGAAATCTCTAATGAGTTTCTCAGAGAACACTTATTCTTTTGTGTTTGTGTGTGTGTATGTGAAGAAAAAAGAAGTTTAATGGATTTTAACATAATGACAAATGACCCACCATTCATCTTTAATCATAACTATAGTGGTTAACAGCATAAAACAACAATTCTGCTTCAAATGATCATTGCAATTGTATACAGTAACCTTTTTTCTAATATCAGACATGATTTGGGAGATAATAACTGCAAGAGCAGTGCCTCTTGAAACTCCTGCTCTTCAATCCTCCAGCACAATATCATAAATCATTTTCCCCCTGTGGTGCAATCTATTCAGTGATGTGAGCCTGATGAGATTTCAAGAGGGAAGGTTATAAAAGGTATCTTGTATTCAAGGGAAGAGTTACAGGTTACTGTGATTCTTTACAGTACATAAGCATTGTCACTCGCTGTTCAGGTCATTCTATAAGTAGTAGATAAGGGATGAGGAGAGAAGAAATGACAAGCCAAGGAACAAAAGGCAATGGAAGTCTGAATTCTGAAAAAATATATTTTTTGATGTAGCAAAAAATAAACCACGTTATTGATACCATATGCCTTTTTTTTTTCTTTTACTTCTTTTGCTGTTGTCAATGCTCTTTGGCTTCTTCAAGGCCAGGTCACTGGATGTAACACCTCCCATAATGTTGCATGCAAACTTCTAGTCTTTATAAACACCTTGTATTGCTGTTCTTTCATCCTCCAAAACACATAGATACTTATTTTTCTATCCAGATGCCTAAGTCTAAAAATTGGATTGAAAGAAATTTCATTCACCTAATGCTTGACCTGGAAATCTTAAGGTATCCCATGGTTTAAACATGAATTTCCTATGATGTCTAGAAACTCTTCTTAACTGGAAGGTCTGATGCATTTCTGGGACCACAGATGTTATATTTTGCATTATCTGCTTTCATTCAGTAAACCAGAGGTTTTTACCATTAGGCTGTGGTCATGATCACTCTTTCCCCATGTTCTTGTTCCGGTGATTAATTATTCCATCTTCAGCAGAAATATTGAAAGCCTCTAGCACACAGTGCAGGATGATATTTCAGCTGGTGGTAAGTCACTCTCTTGGAAGGGAATAGGGGAACCAAACTATGAAATAAAAAAACAAAGATCACCATTCCACTGTTTTTTGACAGGAAGTATTGACTCTTCTGAATTTGTTAAAGAAGAGGCTTTGATACCTTAGTACAATGACCAAGGCTACATTTTTTTTTTTTTTTTTTTAGCTAAATTCTTCTTGCAATTTGAGTATACTTGCCCAAGTCTGACCCTTGTTGAACTCCACTTCAGCTGAAGCCTGGGCCTCCAGTTCCTGCCCAAGCTGACACCAATGTCCCTGTCTCCAGGTCTATATCAGGTCTCTTAGATGGACTTTGGACCTTTGTAGTTGGTCCTACCTACCTACCGTAGATCTACCTGCCTAACACCTCATATCTACTGCCTACTATCTTGCTATATCTTCTGCTACTCCTGAATGGACCTATATGGGCCCTTGACCTGATTAATTATCTTGTCAGGGACTGTCATTGGAGCCTGTTATTGGCACCAATCCAACTTAGATCCTGTGGGACTGTACCGGTGCTGTGGTGACCGTCAGGTCCATGCTCATGAGACCTTGTGGAATATCCCTGCTTTTGCTGCTTCCTGATGATCTGTACTCTTATCTTTGTCATTTTCATTTGTCTAACAAATACAGTGGCTACTGTTGCAACTCTGGGGACTCCCACTCCTAGAGCTTAATTTTCAGCTTTTCTAGTAGGCAACAAAATGCTTAAAACATTTGTTTTAGACCAAGAAAAGATCATTCATATCTCTTAGCTCAGTGCTAGTTAAAATTAGCTGACAGAAAACATCATATCCCTGTCAGATGGACAAACATTTTTGCTTAATACTTGACTAATTTTTAGACTTTTGATCATAGACAACTGTGTATATAACATGAAAAAAAAGATGAAAAGAAATGGGACTTCTGACATTCTACTTATTTATCATCTAATTTTTGTTTGTAATACTAGAGTGTATTTGTTTGCCCACCACAAGGCACAAGGGAATAAGAGCATTCCTATTCCCTGAGGAGGCCCTTGCAGTTAGGAAACTGCTGGATTCTGAACAATGCAATGTTGCTTTTTCTCCTTCCCTGTTTTAATAATATTTTACCAGGTATATCCAACAAATAGCGTACCCAACCATGCTCGAGGTACTGCAGTGCTGGATGTTTGTTTTCTTTTTTTTTGGTTGTTTGTTTTGTTTTGGCATGAATTTTGCAGAATGGCAACTGTTTCCCACCAGATTAAGCCATTTATATCAGCCATTATGTTCTAGAGGGTGTATGGAGAGGAAGTATATTGACATGTCTCTCAACTCTCTCTCAACAGTTTTTATACTATCATTTATTCCAAAGAAACTGAAAAAAAAGATGCAGGGTAAATAACTGATGATTTAGACCAGAATTGTTAATAATGAATTCTGATAGACCTTTCAATACTGTCTTCTCACCTTCTATTGCTCTATGAACCTTACTTGTCAGTCTCACTGGACCTGGTTTGATGATTCTTGCCTACGTCTGACAGATGTGATGCAAGACAAAGGTTCATCAGAAGAAACTTTTACCTTTGGCACCTTCAAAATTGGGAAAGTGCTTTCTGTTTCAAAAGCTCTTCCCCAGTGAACTGCGATGACCTTGCTCATTTCAACAATAAAATGCTCTATAAAATACAGACTTACTTTCAGCTCCACAAAGATGTGACTAAGTAATCAAATAACCTATTCTTTTGGCCCACACTTCATTTTTTCAGCTTCTGAGTGGCATTATTTTTTAAAAAACTTCAACTTTTTTTTTCTTCTTGTAAATGTACTAAATACTTATTGTATAGTAAAGGTAAAAGAGAAGTTTTCCATTTGCAGAATACAGCAAGGACAGAATCAGTTTTGTCACTTGCCAGAAAGTATCAACCTGGAGTTCAAGATTAAGCCATCTGTATGTCTCCTTACCCTTTTGTTAAAACAGGGTGGGGGCAGGAGTCTTAGGACAGACTTAGCTGAGATAATAACATTGTTAAAAATTTTCTCTGGTGATTTAATTTTCTCAGAAAGTGAAAAAGAAAAGAATGTTAGTCTCGAAATTAATGCAGAAACTACATTCTGATTAGCAGGTAATGCAACTGAATTAGTGTTAACAGAAGATGAATTTCATTAGGAAAGATTCAACACAAAATTAAAATCAGCTTTATTCTAAAAATGATAGTTTTTATTTTTTTGACCTACTCTATTTAAGTACAAACTGTCTCTGAGTTGTATGGATTTCTTAGAAAAAAAATGCCTTTTCCTCTGGTGCATATTCAAAGTAATTAGAATGAATATTTTATAGTAGCCAATCTTTCAATTAGCACTTAATGTTTTTAAGTGATTTGTCAATTTTCCTTACTGTATTTTTCATTTGTAGTCACAGTTCAATTGATTTCCATTCCCAAATATTTTAATAAAATAAAAGATTCAAGCAGCCTGTTGGTAACGTTTCCTGCATCCAGTCAAAGACACTGAGAGGAAGGCAGTTGACTTTGTGAATATTTTGTCTAGTTGAGATTTAAACTTTGTTTAAACAATTTTCTTTTTCTTTTTTAGATAATCTTTTTTTTATTGTGAATTCTGTGTTGGGTGCAAGAATCTGTTTAAAAAGAAACATGCTATTGTGTAATGGGATGAGAGAAAAATACATATACATTGGCATAAGTTAAGTTCCAAAATTCCTGGCTCTCCCCTTTCCCCCACCAAAATAAATAGTGTTAATGATCTTAATGCCTGCATTCTGCACATGGATGCTATGCAGACTGCTCTAGTGCTTGTACTAGCACAAACTGGAGGGTGGAAATTAAAGAAGGGTTTCAAGAAGGAAGTGTGGAACAACTTAGACAGGAGCAGCAGTTTAAAATGCCCATGAAAATAAGAACTTAGCTGGGAATATGTTGTATTCTGATGATTTTATTGCATTATTTTCCACTCTGGTGTCAAAAGTGTACTTATGAAAACATATTTTTCTTTAGACTGCTTTCTTTTTACAAATGCTGGTTTACTAGCATCAGTCTTTCAAAACTTACTGAGATGGTTTAAGCCTTCTAATTAGTAGGTGACTTTTCCAAAAGAACCATTTTTTTCCGTTAATTTGCCGGTGTTTCAGGACAACACTTTTCATGTAGTGGGTAAGGACTTTACCACCATTTGCTGTTTGACTTCTGGAAGCGTCAGCAGACAGAGATATGTCCCTGAGCCGTGGCCTCTGCACATCACAGTCTGATGGCTTAGTGTCTCGTCCCCCTGTCATTGCTGCTTGCGATCCAGGGGAATCGGACAGCTGGAAACCAGTGTGTGACTTGCTGGGGGCTGAAATCTCTGGCAGAGCATCAAGGAAAAACATCAGTGTTTTAAGTTGTAGCTGCTTCACATTTAAGGTGCTAAGAAAATCTTCCCATTGACTAGAGTGTACTCTAAAGTAGGTGCTGTACAAAAATGGCTATAATGAGCTAAGGCTTTGATTTCTTCTTATTTCATCTCTTTTTCACCTTCTATGATGAAACATAATTCAGTTTGTTGTAGTTAAGAAGGAACTATATAGCACAGCAAACTGCATCTTGTAGAGATGTTTAAGCTTTACCCTCCATCAAGGTCAGTATGTTACCCCATGGGGATCACAGGTATAAATTTTCTCTCTCATGGAGCTGGTGCCTAAACCGGACTTTTCTCCGAAGGCATGGGGGTCATGTCCCCCTGACTAGATAGATATTTTTGCTACTTCATGGAAACAGCGGTCTTTCTGCAAGATGTTTTAACTCGAGTAATCAGCTGTTAGGCTATCATATACTTCATATTAGACATGGTTGTGGAATAAGTGGTTTTAGCTCTTTATCAGCAAAAGAAAGTGTGTATGGGGGTGTTACATTCCAGTGCTGGAAGAAGATGGTGGCTTTGCACTATTTCATGTTTCTGAAGAACCAATAAATCTTCTGAATTAAGACCTGAGACAACATAAGCAGGGCATTGACTAGTAGGGAGAGAAAAGTGGCTGAGCAGATAACATATATAGGATAGATACACACAATACTTCATGCTTTTGTGTAGCACTATGTTAGTAATAGCATTATTCCATAATAAATGCCATGATTGTCTCTGCTGTTCTATTACACATAGAAGCATACACTGACAGACTTTTACATGTCTCCTCTCTAAACATCAGATCTAAACATATTTAGATCTCTAAACATCAGAGATCTACAAACTGGTGTGGCAGACAAATGCAACTGTTTAAAAGGGAGTTCCTCTCTTCTCCAGTTTTCCAAAGAATGGCTGGATTTTAGTCTACAAATATTAAATAAAGAGAGAACTTCAAAAATAGAGCACTTACTGAGGTTCTTTTGTGGAAGCTCAGCTATTTTGAAAATTACCTTTCGGGCACCAAACTCTGTATGCAGAACAAATGCCACATGCCATGTATGTTAAGACAAGGAAAATCTAGGATAATTTTTCTCACCACTTACTGTTTCATGTAACTGTCAATTTTTTTTTTGAAGAATCATTATTCACTGAATTCACTTCTGTGGATAAAAGAGGAATGTGCACATTCTGTCTAATCTTTTTAAATATACCACACTGTTTCCTTTCTATTTCATTTTCTATGCATGTCACTTAAATTTTCTGCTTCCCGTTAACACCTTTTTTCATTTTCTGTGAAATGACTATGTAATCCCATATAAATTTTTCATGCATGAATATATCCTTGTTATAAAGTATATGGATCCCTTATATAGAGTCTATATAGAGTATTATTTCCTCTGATTTTTAACCTCTGATGACCTTATATTTTCATATGTACTGTGTTTCCATCTAGTAAATACTCTGTGGACCCTGTTTCTAAGTTTTTATATTTCCTTGTGAGATATTCATGGTTAGTTACAAGGTTCTTAGGTTTTGCTGTACTGCAAACAATTATCACTTAGTTGAGCATTGATGATGATGTTAAGAATTTCACAGAATTGCAAGAAAAGAAAAAACTCAGGACTCTGTTTCTGAAACATGCTTAATTTAGTGAAAACTTTAGCAATAATCACTGTCACATACACTTTTTCCACGTCTCTAGATGTTGTGGAGTTTTATCCTGTCATTCTACCATTGGAACTCCACCAGGTCCTTTTAATCTTCACCTTCCTCCCAGTCTTCATTCCCCCTCCAAAAGAAAATGTTATAATAAAGTACCACTTTTGAAATTAAATAGTGAAATAAAATGAGGTGATTTTTATCTTACAAATCTTTACAAAGATTTTTTTTTAAAATAAATGTCATCTTTTTGTGTGTGAGTACAACTCCACTGCTAAAAAAAAATAGTTTGGACGATTAAAATGTGATGTTGGTTAGCTCTTGGCATGATAAATCTTTGGCTGTAGTCATCAAAATATGGTGAGGTTATTTATACTGACCATAAGGAAATTGTCTTGATGTGACAAGGATAATTTAAGAAGTAAGATGGAGTAAAATAATTATAGACAATCTTGTTTTCCTTTTGGACAGCCAGTTAGGAAAACATAGGTCAACATATTTTTTTTGTTGTTGTTCGTGAATTTGTTTTAAAAGCTTTGTCTGACTAGGACTTTTGGATATATGCAATTCATTTTGCTAGAATTATTTATACCTTTACTCTGCATTGTATCATAAATGTACTTATCACTGTCATTTCCCTTCCCTTCCTTCTCCATCCTTTTCTTCTTCCTTCCCTTTCTTCCTTCTTCCTTCTTTGCCTTCCTTCCTCCTACCTTTCTCTCTTTTCCTTCTTCCCACAAAACATTCAATAAGGGTCACTCAAAGCCCAATACATCTTGAGAGGCTGTAGGATCAAGGTCACTTTAATTTCATATACTGACTCAAGCAATATATTTGCTTGATTGAGAAATTCTTTCACATTTTAACATTTATCTTGTTAAGCAAGGGTCTATTCCTTTGCTTGTTGAGTTTGAGACTTTTGATTGCTTTCTGAAATCACTGTGAGCGATAATCGTATTTGCAAATAATTGTCAAAAACCATGAAATTACGAGATCTTAGTAGGTTACACGTTGACTTATAGTTACTGTCCTTAGATATACATATATTGATCCTGAATCACAAAGAATTCCGGGTACATACTTGTTTCATTTAGAAAAGAGAGGAAATAATGATTTGTCTGTAGAATTTATGTAGCAGACCTAACAATTTCTGTAAATATATTTTTCTTTCTTTCAAAGGAATTGTCAGATTCAGTAACACAATCTGAGACATCAGAGACATACAGTCTAGATAACTATTTGGTGATACTATGTCAATACATGGCTAGTCTGTAAATAGACACTTCTTAACTTCTTGTGTTATTTTCAAACTGCATTCTTTAGTGATTACCGTATATAAATGACAGGAGTACCAATTTGTTATAACGCCCTAATATCACAACATGTGAGACTGTTTTTTCTTCTGTTGTATGTAGGTATTTTTCAGTTGAACTAAGTTTATTTGTGAGGCATAACACAAAAACTGCATAGACCGGCATGAGCAAAAATTTTTTGACCTGGCAAATGATATAAGCTGGCAAATGGTTTATTGGCATTATTAGAAAATTATTTTATTTGGCTAAGACTTGTTTTCATATTTCCTTAATATATTTTCTCCAGCTAAAATCAGTAAAATCATATTCTCTAAAGTATTCTAACATAAACAGAATTAGTCAATTTAATTTTAGTTTTTTGTTACAGAGACAAGCAGCTTTTAGTGCACTGGTGATTCCAATGATGCTTTAAAAAGTAAGTCATAATAATCAAAGAAACTAAGACCAACAAATGAGATCACCATAATTAAATCTTTCTCTGAAGTTTTGATAGATGGTAATTATGACTATTTTTTAAATCACCATTGTTAACAAACAAGAATAGTACAAAATGAATTTTACAGTTGCAGTTTTGGGCTTGGCATTTTGGGAAAATCTGAGCTTGCAAATAGCTATGGCTTGGAGTCAAATACAAGTTTATCAGAGAGACTATAGCTCAGAGATTTCCTTCTAAAGAGTAAAAAGTTTCCAAGAATTGTAAAATCAAAACAGCAAATGAATCATTTGAGGTTTATATATTTTTTCCAGGATTTTCTGAGTTTAAGCAAAATTTGTGTATATTATTCTATATTCTATAGTGTATCATCTACAGTGTTTTTGACACAACTCTCTCTCTACCCAAGAGAAGAAATGAACACTGATAAAAAGGAAAAAATCATAAAATCATAAAATTTCTAAAATCATATTCTATAATGTAACTATATTTGTGTCATTTACTTTATGTTTTCTTTTATTTTTATGTTTTAGTTGTTCTTTCTGAGATCATAAGCAACAGCTTGTAGCTTCATATGAATAGACCCTGATTTTATTTAACAAATGTAAAACCATTTTAAATACAGATAGACACTTTATTCTAGATTTTATGTGGCCATGACTCCCACTATTTTCAGCTGCAACTAAAGAAATCCCTACTGTCCAGCTGTTGAATTAAATGATTCTGAAATCTACCTTAAAATATTTGTTGAGGTAATTAAAAGAATATTTACTGTCAAAGTTATTACTAAGTAGTTGCTTTTAAAGAAAAATGTTTGAGTCTTAATATGTGAATAACAGGCAAATAAGTATCCAGGGCTGTTCATAAATACAGATCTCCAAAAACGCAACCATCTTTTATCTTCTGAAGACAAAGGAAATTCTTTAAATGTCCCCAAGATATAAGGAAATTCTGAAATTCTTTTTTTTTTCTTCTTTGTTAAAAGAAAAGAATCTGATTCTAGGAATATAACTAAAGAAGAACTAAAAAACTATATAACTAAAGAACTATACACTAGAAAGAACTGGCATTTTACATATGTCGATCGCTGTTTGAAGAACACTGCTTTTGATTTCATTTTCTTGCCAAAGGGGAGAAAAAGATAATGTTCATTTATATTCAACAGGAAATATTAATACATAAATTTGACTCTCTCTCTTGGTTTCAAATGTCAGTGCAGATACACTGAATGCAAAAAATCTTTGCCATTTGTACTTTCAGTAACTAGTCCATTCAGATGAAGATTATAATATTGCAAAATTGCTGTTTTTGTAGCCTTTATAGCCATAGTTATTTGCACTAGGATTAATAAAATAGAAAAAAAATCCAAAATAAGCAGAGTCGTATTGTTTGATGACATATAGCATATAAATTCCTTTCTAGACTCAATTTGTTTTTAAAAGTCTAGATCGTCTTTTTTGAAAGAAAAAGTCTGAAATCAATATTTTTCTTTGTGGGAGACTAGTTTTGTAATGAAGACTTCCATAAGATTTGGAGCACTTAAGTCATTCTATGGTGATTTACATTCAAAGAAAGACTACAAGATACTTTTGTGGGTATGTTTTATTCCCTAAATTAGTGTAGGGACAGTTTAGAGTTATTATTCTGGCTATGTAAAAGATTTGTTTCCAAGCACATATAAGAGAGTATCCCACTTTTCCCTCTAGTCTTGATAGGGTTTCTGTGGTACTAGCAATCTCACCCAGTCCCTTACTTCTTTATATATTGTAATAGCACTAACCTTAGTTCATGGTGATCTATTGGCAAAAAAAGCAGTAGCTAGAAGAATACAAGACTATCCTTCTAAGTCGTGGGGACAAAAGGAAATTTTGAGACTAAGTTGTGTTTTAGAGCCAGACATATGTCTGCCAGTACTGTCCAAGAAAGGGAATGCACTTTAGATTCAGAATATTAGGTATCAAAAAATTGACTATCATAATTTTTATAATTTATCTGAGAAAAATTAATTAAATTTCAGTTTTATCCCATTGATAAAATTGTTTCTAGCCTCATTATGTGAGAATATTTACAGATAATTCACTATCAGTTTACAGATAATTCAGTATCAGTTTTACTGGCATTTTAGAAACATCTCTTTTAAAAGATTAATTACATTCTTTTTAATATCTCTGCTGTTGTTTTGGTGGTTTTGAACAGAATCTTGCTTTAAATGTTCTCTCTGAAAAGCTTAGAACAGTTACAAAGAAATTTATTATTTTGAATGAAGTCTAAATTAAATTTATCTAAACAGTAAATTTATCTAAACAGATAAATTTATTGCTATTTTCACTTACTATACATATGAATATTCTAGCAGAGATCTATCCTTGACTTGATAACTGCAAATCCTGTCATATTAGCATACTTCTAGGAAATGATGGCCCTTGCTTTCTCCACTGCCCGGTTATGGATCTGTGAGATATATATGTAAAACATATATGTGTATATATATCTCAGAATTATTTTCTTTCTTGCAGATGAGGAAGCAGAAACACAAAATTTCAGTGGCAAGAATGACAGTAGAAAGAATACAAAAAGTTAATGTGTTCTATGGGAGAATGTCAGATCTGTAGGTCCTAACCTGTTTTTGCTGCTGATTTAATCTCTTATGATTTTGAATAAAATAATTA
Source organism: Crypturellus soui (assembly GCA_032275445.1). Taxonomy (NCBI): domain Eukaryota; kingdom Metazoa; phylum Chordata; class Aves; order Tinamiformes; family Tinamidae; genus Crypturellus; species Crypturellus soui. Next base: position 30,979 of record JAUBNY010000417.1, on the reverse strand, counting down.
GAATTGAATCTTTAGAAGCATGCCTTAATTTTGGTGTTTGCATAGAAATGGTAAGGGTGCTCAGGGTGTGCAGTCAGAGGAGCAGCCATCCAAAAGTATGGGCGTATGCTTTTAGACCATGTGTGTATGCAACTGCATGGGTGTGTGCATGTGCGTGTGCGTGTGATTAAAACTATTGAAATTACTTGTACAGAGGGATGTTTAAAAAACTGTAGGTATTTTAACATTTTCTAAGTCTCTAGGGCTGTTGTTTGTCTGTTGTCAGGTAGATGTTAATCCTGAAAACGATCAACACAATTAACTTCATCATTACTTACATATGGTTAATAAACCAATAAACTTTGATGCAAGTTTTGTTAAAACTATGCTAAGTAAGCAACTTTTCTTTGAGGAACTGTTCTTGAAAACCTTCAAGATGAAAGAGACTTCACAGCTCTCTGAGCAAACTGTTTCAATGTTTATCTGCTCATATCGTACAATAAGGTGAGTACATCCAGTTTGAATCTCTTTTATTTCAACTTATGTCTGTTGTCTCTCATTCTCACATACACCTCTCTGTGAAGACCCTGCTGCATCTTTCTGGTGACCTCCTTATAGACATTGCCAGGCTGGTGGCATCTCAGAGCAATCTTCCCTTTAGGTTGAACACGTCCCGTAGGCTCTCCTCACACTCCAGCCCCCACACGTCCCAGGGGCCATGTATGGCCTCGGTCCAGTTTGTACAAGGTTTACAAGGCTGTAAACTTTGAATTCAGTTATTGCAATCTTAAATGAAAGTCCCTTTTAAATTTTCTCCTTCCCCATCCAGATCTGAAATACTTATTGTTTCTACTAGTTCTATTTCTCTGGGGTGCCTGTTGTTTTTCAATAGTAGGTATTAAGTCTGTACAGTTGAGGGACTATAAAATTTGTAGTTTGTATTACCTTTGGGAAGAAAAGGAGTCAAACCTGTATTTTTTCTTATCCAAATTATGCTAATTTCTCCTTTCTTTAAACCGTATTTCTTTGACTTGTCATAAGTGTGGAAGTCAACACTAAGTCCCTCACAGGAAAATAAAATCTCACTGCAAAAATTTCCATTTTTTTCTAAATCTAGATCATATAGGTGTACTATAGACATTGATGAGACTGTTACTCACAACATGAAGAAAGAATCTTTGCATTTCCTAGAGGATGGAGACTGCTGCATTAGAGGAGCAACCAAGGTCCTCTTGCAGTCTGATTTCAGAATGAATTGATTGTTTGCAGACAAGTATGCAAAGGGCAGAAAAACACTGTTTGGGTAATTAATGACCTCATTTCTGACTACACCTGTACAGGCAGTTCCTCTGACACATTTCTGTGTTTGCTAACTGCCTGTAAACCAACTATGAAAGCGGCCTTGCTGCAACTGCATATTCCAGTGCTACAGCCCACTGTGTTCTGCCTGTGATAGTGCTCTGGTTTGTCAGGGTTACTGTCAGCAAAGCAGAGAGACTGCCTCCAGAACTCAAGTACCTCACTACATGTCTCTTTTTGTGCTGCATAGAGAATGTCTACTAGATGAACTCAGACTGGCTGGAAATAGTTCTCAGTAGCATGAAATACATATACAGAGAAACCAATAGGAAAGTGATTCAGAAGCTCTTCCTCAAACACATCTGTGTTGATGACTCCTTAACTCAACCTAACCTAATCCACTGGGAGATAGAATAAACTGTTAAGCATAGTTATAAGTCAGTACCGTTGTACTGATTTGCAATATCTTGCCAACAACTACTGTAGTGGTGGTTGTTGGCAAGATATTCCAAAATCTTGATTATTTTAAGTGTATGATTTTTATATTTAAAATTTAATGAATTTGTATGTTTAAAATTTATTGAATTTGTACATTTAAAAGTATACATAAAGTAGGAAATTTGAAAGTTGAAAGGTGAAAGTTGAAAAGAAAATGAAATATAAATATAAATCTTTATGTTGTAGCACTGTAACTTACAATAGCTACAAAACTTTTTTTTTCAATCTTCATCTAATTTCTGTTGTGAAAGACCTGTTGCTTAAACTATCATGAAAACTCTTTGCCCTTGGAGGTACATATTGATGAACATAATAACTCTATTTCTTCAAAAGATAAGAAACACACTACTGTGTTACATTTTAATAGTGTGAAATATGAGGTATTCTCCCAGGAATTGATTACTGTGGACTGGATTCAGATATCCTGAAGAGAAGGTGATTTGAAAGTTAGATTAATTAAACAGACCAATGGTTTGTCACCAAAGTTTGATTTTTATTTTAAATTGGTTTTCTCCTGTCTTTTTTAGGATTTCACTTAGACACTGTTTCTACAAATTGAAAAATGATAATGCAAAAGAGAAAACATGCTGACATTTTGTCTTTGTCCCTCTTTGACAGTTTTACTGAAAATGCATACATTGACTTAATAAATTGATCATATTTCACAATCAAAAGAATACTGGTTGTGGACTACAAGCACATGTGTTCCATTTACAGTTTCACAACTGACCTGCCAGTTAATCTTTCATGTGTCTGTCTTTGTTCAGTCAATAACGAAGCTGACACTCTGTAAAATTCTGTCTTATCTCCTCCTAAGGAGAAATATGGTGGATTTAAGCAGTATTTTTATATACAATGCCATCAGAACCTTGTCTGCACAACTAAACTTTCTCAGTTCCTTATTTCCCAATAAAACACTAACTAAAGAATTAGCAGCAACTTATTGGCCAGGTTCTTTGTAACTCTGTATTTATCCAGAGAATTGCTAACAAACATAGGATCAGAAACTGTGCGCTCAACTTTTCCTCTTTTTTTTTTACCCATAATTCTCTCTTTGGCTTCTATAATAGATACTAAAGGAACATAGAAAAAGACACTTTAATAGACACTTTTTTTCCCCACCCATTCTCCTTAATTGACCAAGCAACACTCTTTTATATAGAAACTTTGTTCCTCCTAAAAGCAATGTTTATTACAGCAGCAATAAGTTATAGTTGGGAATAATTTTTAATTTATTGGAGCCCTAAGGAGTTCTATATAACATGAACCTATGTGAGTTCCAGCTGGAATTCCTTTTGAGCCAAATTAACTAACACATTTTTTACAAGTCTCATTAATCCAACACAATTTAATTTATACAAAGAAACATCTTGGTTTAGATCATATTGGGCGGATAATAGCCGCATTTAAATTCAGATAGTCCAGCAAATTCCAGCATAAAAGTCTTTTCTATAAAGACCTTGTCATCATTCTTTTTAGGGGAATATTGGTATTGAGATGGAGGTAGTCCCCAGGGTACATGACTTTCTTTTGTCTCATTCACTTATGCTTTATCAAGTCCTGAGCAGAAATACGTCATCCCTCATGGCTGTTTGAAAGGCATTGTCAACTTTCCAAAGTGACGGTGTCAGCTTTCCAAAGTAACTGAGCAAGAAGCACACTAAGAACCTAACACATTCTGATTTATGACCCATGATTTTTGACTTATCTTCCTCCCTCTGCTCTGAGAGGGAAACAGAAGACTGAAGAGACATCAAGGATGGAAATAAAAGTGTCCCTGCATTCATCTTCTTTGTCAGACAGAGTAGACTCATGGCCTCAGTTCCTGGTAGCAGATCGGAGAGAAGGACAAGACAGGCCATCTCCAAGATGAAGCGGGTAGATCAGAGTTACTTCTGCAAAGATGATCTCTCATGTGAATAGTTAATACAATTATAGCTACTACTTCATCTGCAACATGACAAGTGGTAGCTTTGAAGATCTAACATGAAGAGGAATGGGGAAATACTGTGTTTGGGAAAGGCAAGAACTTTCTGTACCAAAATACTTCTATCCTCTAAGTAGTCTGAAATAGGAAAATGCAAGTATTCTTTAAAAATCCACTTAGAAATTTTAATTCAGTCATTTTGAGCCCTACTAATATAGGATAATTTAGGATGGAAGAGACAACCGGGAGAACTTCTGGTATGATTCTCAGATCAAAGGCAACAATCAGGTTGCTTAGGGCCTTGTTCAGTCAAAATTAGTATTTCCAAAGATGGAAAGGCCACAGACTCCTTTGACAACTTGTTACAATATTTTATTCATATTTGCTGAAGCTCATGTGGATTCTGCGACAGGGCTATCATTAAGATACGCCAGAAGGATGTCACCAAGATAGGCCAGAGAGATGCCAAGATCCCTCTGGCATACTTACCCCATTGCTGTTCCTCCCAGGCTGAGTCATAAACACTACTAATCCCAACTTCTGGTACCTGGATACAGAATGCTTCCCTTTGAGACTTGGAACCTGGCTATTTTTTCTCTCAATTTGTAGTTCACCCACTCACATTTATTCAGGTGGCTTTTAAGAAAACTATATCAGACTGCATCAAAAGCCATACTAAACAACATCTACAGGACATGGTGGAATGTCTGCTACGATGGAGTGCAGTCCAACAGGGTCTGAACACAGCAGGTAAAGCAGCAGGGATTAAAAGGAGATGGGTCCTGAGACAAGATGATGGGAACCAGAGATAAGACTACAACATGAGTTCAGAGCCCCTCCAGGTTCATATCGAAGGAGACAGGCCCAGAAACAAGGTTGGAAGACCCACCAAGAACATATTTCAGGGAGGGATTGAAGGTCCATGGTTGAACTGAAATGAAGCCTTTGGGGCTGTGAACAAAGTTGGGAAGAGACCCCAGAGGCTGGTGAGGACCAGTAAGGCTTATTAGTGCACTGATATCTTAATCTTCTCTTTGAGGCTGATATGCCTAGAGTAGCCCTTCTTATCACTATTCTTGTCACTCTCAGAGTTTTCAACTGCAGGTGAACTTTGGCTTTCTGTCACGAATGCCCATGGGATGGTGTTGCTTTTAACCACAGGAGGACTCATAGCAGTTTTCCAAAGGACTTCTGCCAGATGACGTAAGAAAAGCATTTAAAAAAAAAAAGTAGGTAACAAAAGTAAGTATATATAACTGTTATTAAGACCAATTAAGCCCAGCATTTTACAAAGATGAATTGAGAAACTGATATTTATACATGCAAAAATGTGTTGTACATATTTGATTACATAAGAGAAGCTGCAGGTGAAAATACACTTTGCTTCTTTATTGTTTTTTTGCTGGCATCTTCATTAACTGAAAAGTCAATGCCTTGAATTAATTGAAAGAGCAAAATATATTTTAAGGCTACATTTGGCAATTTAAAGCTGCTGCTTTGAAAAGGAGGAACTTATGTGTATGCGTAATATCATTTCATAATAATAATGTGCATGCATACATTATAATGTGCATGGGAGAGAATTCCATGCATATGCTTCCTTCCTTCCTTCCTTCCTTCCTTCCTTCCTTCCTTCCTTCCTTCCTTCCTTCCTTCCTTCCTTCCTTCCT
>JAUBNY010000417.1:5950-25538 GCA_032275445.1 Crypturellus soui | reverse complement strand
CTTCCTTCCTTCCTTCCTTCCTTCCTTCCTTCCTTCCGTCCTTCCTTCCTTCCTTCCTTCCTTCCTTCCTTCCTTCCCTTTTCTCTCTTTCTTTTACAAATGTGTCCCATTATTTTATATGGAACAACAGCAAATGAGAAGAGACTTGCTAACTGTCATTGCCCAGCTTAACCTCAGAAGTCATGAACCAGCTTATGTAGCACAACTTCAGGTTATTTTGTATGTGTGTGTGTGTCTTGATTTTTCCCCTGATCATTACATTCTGTATTTTGCCAAGCTGCAATATCAAAACAGATGACATTTGGCCTGATTTACACTCTAGCAAGAGTAAGGCATTATGAGCACATATGCCAGAATAAGGCAACTTTTTAGTCAAAGCCTGCTTATTGTACAGGCAGTCCATTTATTATGGACTATTATATTAGGTTGGGAAAACACCCCATATCCTGAGGGTGGTTTTAAGGCTCCTCTCAGAGCCCATGTATCAAGGACTTTTTACACTAGCATATTTCCTAGTTGTTTGCCCTACAGGAATAAAGCAATACAAACTGGAAGACAACAAAGGAATGAGCAGAAGAGAAATAGCTTAAAATGAGTACTAGAAATGAAAAATAGCTAAAAGAGGAGTGAATGGAAGCAAAAGGAATTGGCAATTCTTTTCCCTCCCTTTACCTGTTATTACCATATTCTTTTGGATGGACAGTCAAAACCACTTAGTTTTTTTTTTTTCCCCCCTGATAATACAAGCTATCTTTAAATCTCTCCAAAGTAAATTTCCAGCTTGAGACAAAGGATATAGCAACAACTGAGAGCAAAGTAGTTGACATGGCAACAGCAAATAGCCATAAGACCTTACGCGGAAGATGGAAAAGCTTGATTTTCTTCCATAAAGGGGGTGAGGGGGAAGTTAAAAAAAAAAAATCCAGCTTTAGATAAACAGTCACATTCAAATAATGCAATAATTGAATTGTCTCATGTCCTGTTTTAGATCTGGCAGTGAAATTGTAATGAAGAGTAGTGTTAGCATTGTAAATGAGAAATGATCTACTTAGGGGGCTATGTTCTCTAATATGATTTGCTCCTGACCTTGGTATGTGAGATATTGAATTTGCCTTTACCTCTAACAACATATTGAGTGTGTGTGTGTGAGTGGTGAAGATATTAATTTTCTGTGCAGCTTCAGAGAAGTACTTATTGGAGCATTCTTTGTTGTATGATCTTCTTTTTTCAATAGTATATCAAGAAGTAAATAAACAACTCGTAAATATTGGGGAGGTGAGGAAAGAGAAATTACTGTGTTTAGTAACGGACTGAATATAAACTTTGAAAATGTTCTCCTGAATAATATATGTCAATTTTATATATTTTTATCTTAAGTAATAGAGTCATGTAAGCATGCTTAGAAAGCACTTAGAAAGCATTTTTATACATTCTGTAAACTGTGTTAGGGCCCATATACATAAATAATAGAGGAAGCAGTCTTAAAATGTTTTAACGTAAAAAAAGTGTTCTGATGCTCATAGTATGTAACATCTTACTCTCAACATTATTCAAAGTCTATTGCAATTAGTGAATTGCAATTAGTGAATTGCAATTATGGTGAAACAGGTATTTAGTAAAGATCTAGTAATTCTTGAAAGGTTAGGTCTCATCTTTAGCTAAAATAAGATCTAAGAGAGAATATAAATATTCTTGTGACCTCCAGCAATCCTATATCTGGCATCCAAATCCTTTTCTATTTCTGTGTTTGTAGTAACAATATCTGTTAATTGTAATTTTTAGCTGCTGGATGAAATACATTATTTGTCTGTTGTTGTTTTGTTTGTTTGTTTTTGGTTTGTTTTTTTGGTTGCTGCAGTTATTATTCTCTTTCTTTTTCTTGTAATCACCATAACTGGATCCTCCAGTGTCGTCATGTGCGTATGTTTCTATGCAGCAGCCTTTGCAGAATAGACAGTTTAAGTTCAGTTGTTTTCCTGCAGGGTTGTGTGGCATGTTTCCAGACAATTTACCACACAGCTTTCCATACTTTTATGAGGCATCATCTGTTAGTCTCCAAGCAATTGGACATCCTGCTGGTTGCAACTTCCTGCTGAGCTTTCCCACCAATAAAATTGTGAAGCCTTTGCAGACTTCACAATTCCCAACCCTCATAGATGTTGTCTCACTGTTATGACTTTATATTAAATTAAGATTTCTGTGATTTATGAGTTTTCTGTGTAGAATCAGAATGGTTGATGAGAATTCAGTGTAATGAACAACACCAACCTACTGACTAGTTTGGCAATTCTTAAAAACAGGAAATAGACCAAGAAGACATGTTCAAAATAAACCCATAGATATGTCGAGTGGAAAAATAAATGCCAAGATTTGAAATCTAAAATTCAGAATGAGGTAATGCCTCCAAAGAACAATCACAAGTACAGGATTAAAGACCCTCATTGGCTTCTGTAGATAGGCCCTATATTTATTTTGCTAAACTCTTAAGCTTTCACAAAATATCTGAGAAATGGAAGCATAAAGGTTTCTGTTTGGAGTATTTCTGGATATGCCTCAGTTCAGATTATTGACTTTTGTTTACCTTTATATATAGTTCCTCTGAATCAACATCTCAGTCTCTAATGCACTAGAAGTAGCATGCTTCCTAGCAAAGAAATTCATTTTGGTCTTTTGCTTTATACTCAGCAGGGAAATATTATGAAAGGAGAATCCTGATTTTGACAAATTATCTACATCGATATCTTCATTTGAATGGCATACTAGGATTTTTCAGCAGTACTTTAAAATGCTTGAACAGATCTCACATAGTGTAGAGATCTCTAGTAACATATAACATGATATTTATATCAAATAAAATCCATGTTGTTTTTTAGATTTTGTTCATTTTTTGGGGGGAGGGGTAACATGAACACCAGATTGGTTGCATGAGGAATGCACACTCAGGCTGAGAGATATTCAGAAAACCAGTTGAAAACTACTCTTTATAAATGATTAAGGGCAAACCTTATACGAAATAATTCTATGTGTTCAAAATTCTACAAAAGAAATTTGCATGCATTGCTTTTACTGGAGCTCTAAAAAGAGTAATATTGCATATAATGTACCTGTATTACCTTAGATAATATATTTTCCAGTCCCTTTAAGAAGTATTTTTCTCAACAATTTCTTGCCATATTATTAGATGTTCTTATCATAGCATATTCCTTTCCTGGAGATGTGATATGGATTATCCCTACATCAAATTAGACTTTGCTAATTTAAGAAAAGGTCTAGTGATCCTTAAGTCATGATGTAATTCATACTCTATACTCTGATTGTGCCAAGCATTCACAATTTATGACTTCTTGTTTCATTATGGAAGGTAGACCTTATAAGGTTTCCTTATAGTGATTTGCAAAAATAGTTATATGCCTACATACTTTGTGCCATTACTTTTAAAATAATCTTTCTCTCTTCTGTCTCAAAATTAATTCTCAAAAAACAAACAAACAAACAAATGCCCAACAACTAATTCAAGATGTTTTACTTCTACATCTCTGAAATGGATAAGGTATAATTTTGTTTTGCTTTTAACCTCTGGTCAAATGAGTAGAGATAAGAGATCGTGTATTCTACTAGAGTGATGACAAAAATCCCATAGGAAACAAATCACAGCTATGTAGAGTACATAACATATATAAACGGAGAAATAGAATGATTAAAGTGAAAACTCCAACAGAGACTACATTAATAGTTTATATAATGATAATAAGCTAAACTGTCAATAAGTCTAACCTATGGTATTGATTTTTGTAAAGAGGTATAAAACAAACAAGATGATTTTCCCTTTAAAACAGATCAGGTTTTGGGAAATTTGTATCTCCCATTAAACTAAAATTAAAAAAAAAAGAGAGAGAGAGAAAGCTGAGGGTTTTTATAATATTAAAAGAGTTTTAAAATTTCTTATCATGGAAAGAGAAATTATAAAAATGATGGTGGATGACGAGAGCTCAGTCTTACTAACTGAGGAGATCACATTATTATTTTAGAGGATATAGACTTGGCATTACTACAAGCAAGGTATTCACAAACTCTGGTTATTTCTGTGACTGTTGCTTTGGATTAATTTTATCATTTCATTAAAGATAAATTTTCTTTATTTTATCCTTTTTCCACAGTGCCGGAGCCTTATTCTTTGTTTTTCTCAGGAGGACAATTTAAGAAATATTAAACAGACTTGAAAACTGGTCCTCACCTCCCTGCTTGTGAGAGGGAACTGGAATGATCACTGAGTCTGCATTTTATTACAAGACTCATTTTAGGTAGGTCTGGCTAAATAATGAGGGTCTGGGATGAAGCAAAATGGAGAATATAGAGTGCTCTAATCCAAAAGGCAATATGAAAGTAATCATAAAATAGAGTTTTAGGAAAGTGAAAAGCTCTATCAGAACAAGGATTTTGAAACAGATCAGAGAAGGAAAAATAGAAATGTTTGACTGTAGATTAACTTTGTTCATAGCAGGGAAATGAGGTTTCTTTTTAGTTAAGACATAGGTAGGTATCAGAAGAAAGTAACTGCATACTACAGAGTTGCATACTACATAGTTTCATATCAGTACTATGATATAGTTCAATATCAATTTGGTATCTTTGCTTTTCCAGTATTTTTATCTTTATTTGTAAGGTCATGAAAAGGAAAGACATTCAGCTTTTTCTTGTCACTTTGTTTTAACACTTGGTTAATTCATGAAGTGATTTTTTTTGACTTCGTGATAAAAATAACACTAAATTACCTGAAACTGTACTAGCTGCTTCTGTTCATTTAAATACCACTATTACCTGTGCAGAGAAATGTGCATTATTATCCCATTAAAGAGACAAAATTGACTGTAAACTAAGAGCAAATATTACCAAAAACACAGTTGATTTACTATAGACCATAAGGTTGATTCCAAGTAAAAACAATTTTGTAAGTATTTGGCACTAGCAGTCAAAAATTAATGAAAGTAAAAGCAAGAGGATGCAGTTTTACCAACTTCTACAGATTGTCAGTTCACCCAATCACCCAGGATTTGCAAAATCCTTAACTTTTTTTTTAAGGTCTAAGCTACTCAGATGTTTAGCAGTAAGTCCTTAAAGAGGAGAAAAAATAGGATCTCAGGTTGTCATATCTCTGTGCCTAGCATTTAGTATTGAGGAAATTTTAGTAGTTTATTTTAATTTTATATTTTGGGTATCCAGTCTTAAAGATATTGAGATGACTAGATGTATAGGAATTTTGAAGCTCAAGACTCTTCCTAAGATTTCTTATTTTTGTGGGATTTATAACCCTGGGATTTTTGCTTTCGCTATTTTCTTGTGTCCTCTTCTGGGGGTGGGTGGGGTTGAGGCTTATTTCAGTCTGAAATAGCTTATGTACATTTTATACTGCTAAACTGAAGATTCAAAAGAAAATACTATATTATTACTTGAACAAGTTTTATATCTGACTGTAACAATGTAATAAAGTGAAGTTGATAACCGACTGTAACCAAAATGATAACCAGTTCTCGCCATCTTGTAATCAGATGGAATTTGAATTCTAGCAAAAATATGCCTGTGTCCATGAATAATGAGGCAAAAAGATAGGTGAATTAATGAGATATGTACTTGCAAAAAAATGTGTTTACCATTAATTCATATCAGCTCTAAGAACAGGAAGAGTTGTCCAGAGGAATCTTGGAATATCTGACAGCCCTCAGGACTAGCAGCAGTTTTGTGTTTGGTTATGTACACACAGAGGTGCTGACATTTTTTCTTATCTTTGGTGTTCATTAATAGAATAAGTCCTTTTAACCAAATCCTGCAAATTCCTTTTCTTGATTCTGATAATTACTTTGATTTTTAATCAAAGTAATCGCTCTTGGGAACATTGTGCTGCTTCAGTGTACCAAAATGCAGTACGTGGTTAGAGTGTCAACTTGTTAATTTTTTTCCTTTTCTGATGTACAGCAGTGAGCTGTTCACAGACTAAGGATTCTGCTATCAAAGACAGTACCAAAATCCTAGAGATGCATTAAGGAAAAAAATAACCATATTTATCATACAACCAGTGAGATTCTCAAAATTGTGACCACAAATATAAAGAGATCTTGCTTTCCAATTCGCTTTTTTTCCTTATAACATACATACTCCCTTTGGGGCTATATGGCAGCAGTTTGTAAATGATGTATGAAATAAAACATGGAATTCTTGTAGAAAATTAGTTTGGGAGAAAAAAAATGATTACTAACATCCTTAAAAAAAAAATCTTATTTCTCGGATTTATAATGTTGCAAATAAAACAAAGGCACTAGGGAATGTAAATGAAAACTAAGTAAATGACAAGGAAACTTAAATCACTAATGAAGGAATATTGAGTTAGAAGACTTGTGTTAATAGAGCCATCTGTAAGAGGTATCAAATATGAATTACTTTACTAAGCATTATTATTTTCTATTATTGAGATTTCATTGTAAAAATGATCAGAACGTTATGTAGATATCCTAATAAACATACCTTCTATTGCTATACAGCATATAACTATAAAGGAGAGCATGGGGCATGGAACTATAAGGTAGATCATAGCTGAAAACATACAAGTGAAGTACTGCGTACATCGGCAGCACCTGACTTTTTAGAGGCACAGTGATACAGAAGCACAGTCAGTGAGTTCTTTTAAATGGTTTGAAAAGGAAAAATACTACTAGCTACTCAATGAAAATCTTGCTGGAGATAGAGACTTGTTCAGAAGGTCAATATTCTTAAACATAACTTACGTGGGACATTTGCATATTCAGTCATCTCAAAGTATAAATATTGTTTAGCTGCTGTAGCTTAGCCATATTTCAATAATGACCTTAACCTTTTTCGTCTTAACATTTCCTGTCTGTATAATGCTAATAATAGTAATCAGATTGTATTTATCCCTTAAATATGTTGTAAATATTACTGTGTCCTTAAGCATTGTGGAGATGGGTCCTATTACCTAAAGCTCATGGAAATATTCCCACCTTAAGTACAGAATATTGGTAGAAATTCATCAACAAAATCATCAACAATATCATCTTTATTCAGGTCACTTTTGAAATAAATTTCATGATTGTCTTACTGGGTGTGTTCCTGGTGCCTACCTAATGAACTCCAAATGTTCATTGGCATTCACACCATGAGAGCACAGCAAGTCCAACCTAAAATCCTCTGAAGCGTCCTTAAGATGGAGGTCTGAGCTTCTGTAATGACTGTTCAGCTCTACAAGCTGGTGGTGTGTGATACCTGATCTAGTTTTAAATTAAACAGCACTGGCAAAACTTCAGGAACGTCACCCCTTTTGATTACAGCTTAGGCAGAGATTGGCAGTGTCTGTGCTATTCATATAAGTATAATGAATAGCTAGGTATGTACAGAACACCTCAAAAATGATAGTTTCCAACAAACAGATGAAGTAGATGAGAGTCTTGTGGCTAGAGATGGTTTGAATGAGCAAGTTGATATAGGGAAAAACAGTCAGATTCCCAGAAAGCAGCTAATGTGTTCACCAGTGCCTTCAGTGACTATGGCTGAGGGATAGACTAGTCCTGCAGACTGCCTTGCTCTACAGACTCTGTTTTGGGGGTATGTGGGGCTAGAATGAAACTGCTGCTCTGCAGCCTGAGCTTTGATCCTTGAACATCCAGCAGAAGCAGTTCTTCACATCTGAGCACTACCAAGGCAGGGGCAGAGGAAAATAGGCAGGGTAGTCCACATGGCATGGTTGCAGGAAGTAACAAGCTACTTTGCATTTCTTTTCATTTCTCCTGTGTGAGGGTTTTGAATTCTGGTTCTGTTTTTGTGGTAGGTGGTCCTTTGGTTCACTTGCTTGGCTGGTTTGTTTTTAGAAATGTCAAAATAAAAGGGATGTCAAATCACCTGTATTGAATTTGAGTATTTAAAGACACCTCACAGAGTAGGAAGACTACTTTTCAGTCAGTTCCACTGAGTGGACACTTTAAGAGCACAAGGAAGAAAAGGAGAACTGAGATATATATCAGAGTATGTAGATGAGTTTTGAAAAATCACATTTGACAGGAAATAATGAGTTTTATTCATTAGCATAAGAAATTAAGAACACTTGTAATCTGCAAGAGTATTAATTTGTCACCTACTTAACAGGAAATAACTGAGTAGAAATCTATTTATTGACTCTTAATAAATGCTTGAAACCTTTCAAGTGCTTAAACATAGTCATCAATGTATAGAAATATGTTTGGATTAACTTGGCACAATAAGTATCATCTTTCTTGAGAGTTACAGTGACCATAGATTGAAATGTTATTGATTGCTAGATGAAAGTTGGCCTATTAAATCCTTTTCCCACGGAGTATTTACCATATAACATACATGTCAACCTTACAGATTACTTGTTTAGCAGGAATAAAGTGAAGGATAGGTATCAGAAAAGACTTTTCAGGAAGGAGGAGATATAGACTGTCACATAAATTTCATTTTCTCACCTAAGCCATTGGTTTTTCAGTTTTTAAAATAAATAGTATAGCTGATGTAACATATATTATATTTCAGATTTTTTCTATCAAGTTAAAGTCAAAATTTACAGACTTAAAAATTAGTGACAAGAGCACCCCTGCACACATGTTAATTAAACAAATTAATATATTATGAGATTTATTACCTAATTATAACATTCATTGAAAACTTGTATGACATTCTATATTCAAAGTAGTATCTTAAATTTATTTTTATTCCTAAAATAGAATTAATTATCTATGCTTCTCAAAACTGTCATAGGTTTCTGTATCCATAAGTAAGATATTAGTGCAGGAAAATATATGTCCAAATATTATTTGCAACATAATCTAAATGTTATTTGCAGCATAATCTAAACCTTACAATTATTTACAGAGCATCCAATAATTTAATGGAGATGCCTGTTTGTGTCATATGGCATAACCTAACCCTTCAAGCATTTTAAAAAAATAACAACAAATGTTTTAACCTCAATAGAAGTCCTTGTTGTTAGCTTTCATCTGTAAATCATAAAATATTTGAGGTAGCTCACCATTTCTTTATGCAATTTTCTTGACTTAACAAATGGTAGGTTAGAAGATTTGTATTTAAAACCTACTTTGCATGGGAAGCTAATCCATAGTTATGAGAAAAGAGCAAAGAAGTTTATTTTAAAGGCTTTTGGAGGTGAGGTGGGGATATGCAACCCTATAGTCATCATGAGAATATTTTGTTATTTTTTTCTAATGATGTATGCATAAATGAAAAATCATCAGCAATGCTTGTGAGTCTCTTTTCTTTACCACGCTTAAATATTTTTCCAAGAACTAGAAGCATATATTTACCAATGTACAACCATCTGTAGACAGTGGTAGTCCTGTTGTCTCATTTCTTCCAAGTCGTAAGAAATATGTTAGAGCATATTTTATACCTATGTCACTGACATGAAAGCCTTTATTTTCAATAAATGAAAAAGTGGCTCTGTGGTGTTTATTGAAGGGGATATTAAATGGATTTTTACTGTTCTAGTCACAGCAAACAATATTTCTTTTTTTGAATCAGTCAGTATGTTAGAATGAAATCCTATGCATACATAACAAGGATATTTTAATAATATGGAATACTCATACCACATGGCATGAAATAGAAATGTGTTTCGTCTTTTGTACAGATGGAGAAAGAGAGATGACTGTGGAAACTACAAAGCTGCAGTGCTTGAAGAAGGAGAAAAGGGCTGCTCATCCTGCTAACTGTTGGCACAATGCACTTCTCTCCCCAAGAGCAGCCCTTGTTTCCACCCTTTATCAGGAATCCTATGTTCAAACTGCATGTAGGGTATGGATTCCAGGAATCACTTGTTTGCATCTGACTGTCCTTCCTTTCTCCTACTCCCTGCTGCTTCCAGTTGTCCAAGTAGGTGTTATCACTCCTCTAGAACACAAGGAAGACTAGAAAGAGAGACTATTTTTTTTCATTTTGGAAGCTATCCCTTGGAATTGGACTAGTACTTTTCAGTTTTCATACTGTTTTGAAAACTGAGGTAGGTGGTGGTGATAGAAAGATTTTGCATTGTGCCATTTTGTTGTCCTTATATTTATTTTTGCTGATACATATATATGCCAGTGTTTAAAATCACAACTGTCAATGTATAAAAAAGTTAATTCTTTTGCCAATTATTTTGTAAACTAGATAAGACAACAAATAAGTAGAAAGACAAATGTTGAAATAGGTTTGATTACTTGAGACTGAAAATTGATATCACAAAATAGAAAGTAATTCAGAAAATTGGTGATTGGGAACAGTCTATTTTCCCTGCTCTACAACTTTTTTTTTTTCAATTATGAAATATAATGATTAAAATTTTGTCTAATAGCTTTTATCTTCACCTTTGCAGTTTTAAAGAAAAAAAATAATTATTTATCTACTTTTCTCTGCCTTCAAACATAAAAGGTATTTTATTTCTTTTATAGAATTTCACAAAAGAATAACAGATAATAATACCAATAGATTATGTCAGTCCCAGTACAAAGAGAAAATCTGCTGTTCTTCAGTTCACTGGAGAGGCAGGATTTTCATGTGTTTATTAATTAGTCAGTTGAAATGAAATAAATATCCAATTACCATTATGAAATACTTGTGTTTAATTTTGAAAACAGTTCTTAAGGGTTTTTCTCTGATAACAATGAGGGAAATCTTAATATAAAATTAATATAATGTCAGTGAAAAACTGCCAGCAATGTAGAGTGGAATGTTAAGAAGTGACATGACAATATTTTTAAAAAGATATGAAAAGAAGCTTTCTAGCAATGCTCTTTACAATATAAATATTTAAAATAATAGAAGCATAGATGATGCTTTATTTTGAGAAATCTTTAGAGGCATTATTTTCCACTTGATATGAATACATACTAAAAATATTACTATGTGGCTGCGCCGAGTCTTGAGGGAATTTAAATTACTTTCCCCATGAAGCTTGCTCTATAACTGTTGCCATCTCACTTTATCTTTTAATGTACTCGTTTTCTGCCTTTAAAGAGTCAAGAAAGAGCTGAATGCAGACTAGTGAAAATGTCTCTTAGGACTCAAGTTATTTTCAAGATTCAAAGCTCTTGAGTAAAAATAATCTGTTTCAGAAATACCTCTGTTTTCACACCATGTTTCACACACATAGTACAAAGCAGAAGGGAAGAATTTTATGCAGCTGAAAAAAGAACTGTAATACAATTAAAAAGAAAGTAATGGGAAAATATCAAAGGAATGTACATAGAAATGCAAATTGTGTGAATTCTTAGTGATGGATTTTGCAATATATTTATGCCTTTGTCATCTTTTTTTTCAGCTCTGTTTTCAGTGATTTGGAGCACAGTATTAATGATCGGGTTCGTGCTCATATCTAAAACATTAGAATATACCTTTAATAGTTCAGTGCCAGTGTTCCTTTTATAAACTTAGTATTTTCATAACAGCAGTAAGTAACGTAACACTCTCTCTAGATTAGCACTGCAGGTAAGTTTGGCATAACTTGAGGTTACTCTGGAGTGACCAAGTAATATAAAACTATAAAAGTTTAAAAACTTTAAAAGTAAACTAGAGGAGAACTGATCCATTACTTTCTGTAGAAAGAGGCAATGAACATTGGCTTGTCCTAATTTAACTCTTTAAAATGTAAATTTATTTATTTAGCTTATAAAAGAGCAATTAGGTTCCACAGCTCTTTTCTAGAAAATAAAATAGAAGTGATAGTTTCTGTATACTAATATGAGGAGGAAAAGAAAAATGGGAGTGATGAGAGAACTCTAACGCTGTTGCAGTCTTGTATTTGTGCTTTTACCTGAAGGATCTAGAAGCAAGAAAAATGAATGTTTTAATCTAAATTAGGACAAGATTTCCATCCATTTTTTGTACTTGCTGTCTAACTGTAAGAACATTTCTGTGGGATAGTGAGTTCTACAGGAATATCTCACACAATCTGTTTGCCTAAAATGTTTTTGAATGAAGATAAATAGTATCAAAGGTATTATAGTTTTACAATATTTTCTTCTCAAAGTAATGACCATATAATTACAACATAGTCAATACGTAATTATATTTGTACTTGAGCTTAGATTTCATGTGAGTGGATCTAGTGTTTTATTTTCTCCTGCATGACTATACTATGCCATAGAAATGCAAATAAATATGGTATAAAGCTAAATGTGAGTAACATGAGTTATTACAAAGAGACCTTGTTCAGTTCGAGTTGCTTAATAATCATATATTTAGTTTATTACTACACTTTTTTCTTTTTATTACACTCAAGAAATTAGAACAAACTTTATAGGCTTTTAAGCCTCTAATTCATTTTATCATGTAAACTGCTTTACATTTTCATTATCTGTAGATTTTCTGGTAAACTGCTGATTCTTGGACCTGATAATAATTTACTGAGAATATCTTCATCAGCCTTGCTATTTATCATGCAATCTTATTCATTATGTTCATTAGCAAACTGCAGTAAGTCTGTCTGTTAAAGAAAGATGTTGTGAAAGTTAAACCCCTTTTAGATAAGCTTACAAAGCCTTGGTTAGTTCTGTATAATATACAGAAGTTGTTTTTTGTTGTTGTTGTTTTGTGGGGTTTTGTGTCTGCATGTGTGTGATTTTTTATTGTTGTTTTTGTTGTTGTCTTCTTTTAGTAAGAACAGTCTGCAGATGGTATTCACAATAAAATCTCTCTGTTTCTACATTAAACCGAATGGTTTCCCTTTGTAATCAAGATCCATGTCCAAATTCCTGAAGAGCAACAGTTCCTCGGAGACTCCCTGAGCTAGGCAGGTAGATAGATGAGATGGATACTATAAAAGCAGATATGATTTTTGAAGATAACACTTCTGCTTAAGTTTGAAGAATCACAATTTGATTCGGATGTTTCAATAAGAGGAAGTACTTTGTCGTATTTCCTTCCTCCTAGTCCAACATGGAGGTAGAAAAAAAAAGATGTTAGAATAAAGCAAAAACAATGCCAAACATGCAAGAACAAAAGCAAACTTTGAAAATTCTATAAACAGATTAGATAAAGAAATGTAAACTTCCTTTCTTGAAATATTTCACCTAGAAAGCAAGATAAGTAAAGTCTCTTCAGCATACCAAAATTATGTGCAAGTGTTCTACCAAATAACTCTATCCTTTTTAGGAGAGTTGTTTCTTACACAGAAAATTGTTGAAAGAACAGAGGAGCACAGTCTTACCATTTTAAATTGAGGGGAGGAGGGAAAAAAAAGAAGTGAGGTTTTGTTTAAGTTTTATTTTTCTCTTCTATTCGTATTTCTGCTGTCTGTAATTTTGAGAAAATCCCTTCCTGACTAGGTCGTAATTTAATTAGCTGCAAAAGCTGATGAAATTACAAGTATACTCCTTTGTTACTGAGCTCACCAGGTTTTTATCAAATGCTCTTCTGGCTGCTCAGCTAGAACTTTTATTTCATGTTATGTCAGAAGATTTAAAAATGTTAGTTAATACCCATAAGGAAATGAATTCTTAGGAGTATACTGGCATTAAAGTCAACCTCCATGTGCTAGGAGAGGCTGAAAATAATTATCTGAATGTTCTTTATTTTAGCCTTATTAGCCCTTATTAACCTTTTATACATAGTTAAAAAGTAATATCTCATGCTGTTTTGTTCACGTGTTCACGTTCAAGTTCAGTGTTTGAGTGATTTATCAAGATTATTGGTATGTCATGTCACATGTTCTAGAAGAATGCAGTCTGACAAGAAATCCCATGAACTGGCATCCAGACATCTCATTTTAAAATCAAATGATTAACAAGGAATGCCTGTGTTTCTATTATTTCTCCATATTTCTAATATGGAGTTATGCTGGAGTCCAGAAAAATGACAAGCAACACAGGGCACAGAGGGTTATGATTGGAAGCATTAGACAGACTTATTTGCAGACAATATTGCCCCCATCTATAATCACATGTATGAGTGTCTTTGTTCTGTTCTTTTTTTTTCTGTCATATTAGCACCTCTATCATATGACCTTCTGTCATATTATGCTAATATTAGCATATTAGCATAAACTGAGAACTTATCTGGATGAAGTAAGGAAGGAAAATTAACAGTGAACTATTTGTGACCCTCTACCAATAACTATAAGTGTTGATTGATATCAGTTTATGATCACAATTATAACCTTATGAAATCACCTACAGAACTGTCGATATAAAATGACTGAACACTAAGTCACTTCAAAGGATTGTTAGAAGTGCAGGACTATGAGGGACTTCCTGCTTCATGAAATAAAATTTTCTGCTATATGAGAAAGCTTCATCATAAGACTTCTCTGATTAAATTTAAATCATTCTAAATACAGTTATCTGCTCTTGTAGTGGTAGTGTATATGTATACTAATATTTTTTAAAGCATTTGAATTTGAATTAAGGATATTAAAACATTACATTAAAACAATGTTTATTCTATTTTGTTTCTTATTTGCAGAGCCATTAAAGTAATATGAATACAAACAATTAAAAAAGCTTGGGTTTTTAGTGTAGAGCTGTGTTACTTTTATATTACTTTTAATATATATGCTGTGTTTTGCCACTGATCTTTTTTTTTCCCACACATTTTCCTTTTTATATAAGGAAAATGTTTAAACATCAATATCTAAAACATTAACATTTTGCAAATGTTGGAAAAACAAAATCCTTTGTAGAGCAATTTGAAATAAATGCCATCTTAATCAGACTATTGTTGATGAACAGAACATGGATTTTGTGTGAAAATTTGGTACTACTGCTTTTTTTCTGTGTTTAAAATTGCAAAATCAATTAAACTTACTTACTAGCATGTTCAAATCTCCTGAACTACCACAACAGATAGTAATTAAAGTACCGATCAACCTATTAGTCCTCAAACATAATTAGAATTTGAACCTTAATGAAAAATCACAGGTAAATGTATTGAGACAGTGATCATGCCTTTTTCTTACATCTCTAAAAATTATGTTTTACTGACACAGTGCTTATGAACTATTTCTACAGAATTATGAAGGTATTTGTGACTATATGACCAGCAATATTACACAGGCTCATTCTTTCCTTTTTCTAGATCCAATAATATTTGGTGTATTTAAATACCACAAATATCACAATAGTGATAATACACATACATATACATATGTATATATATCAGCATAGAAAAGCAAATGATCTCTAATTTTGCTGTTGTTGTTGATTTCATTTCAAAAGTATGAAAGGAACTTAGTACTCAGTTACACTTTGTCTTCTGAACTCAGTGAAGTCATGGGGTAGAGGCAGGACAATCCACCATGATGTTATCTTTTCAGGATGAATTGAAAGATGGGAGAACTTTCTTTGCATTAAGAGTAACTGTTTATTCATGCACTGTATGTATTTTCCTCTTGCATCAGTTTTGGAAATTGAAATAGAAATCAACAAAATCAGCAAAAGTTTTTTGTTTGTTTTTTTTTGTTTTCTTTTACAGAGCAAAGCAAAGAAGGGAAGGAAAGGGGTGTGGGTGTAAGGAGTAACAGGGTCTCAAGGCAGTGAGCCAGAAGACATATATTAAAGCAACAGCATAGCTATAGTGAATTATCTGGATATCGTACCTATAGTACCCCCTTCTTGGCTGTTGGACCTTCAAATTAAACTATTTTAGAGGACTTTTGCGATTAAGTTGGCTCCATGCGCTCAGTCTCTTTGCCTATCTCCAGGGTTTTTCTGAACTCAGAACTTGCTCAGTGGACCAAGGTCTTGTCAGCTCAGGATACTCATGGTCAGGTGGTGCGTGTCATTCAGTCTCTCATTCCTTGAGTGGTATATCTTCGCTGTCTCGCAGCTGAACCGCCACAATCTGCTTTATTGCTTGCATAACCAATGCACTTAACAGCTGGAGAAGACATGGATCACAGAAGAATATCCCCCAAAATACAATGCTTTATCCTCAGGCCAAGCTCTGGCCATAGCCCCACAAATGGATTCCAGCCATCATTCACATGCATGTTCTGAGTTAGCTGTTTCAGGGTCTGAATACTGACCCTGACAAAATCCTCGCACCTGTGTCCTTGTGCCAAGAGCAAGAAGTCAACTGCAGTTCAGTTCTGTAAGGTGGCATGGCAGAACGATTCCACATCCGCTAGCAGAGCTGTTAGAGCAAGTAGTAGCATTGATTTGCTCAGCAAGCCAATATCCAAGCTTTGCAAGCTTATTATGAGCAGCAGTAGAGGCAACTACTGGAGTAAAGACAGACAAAGTGATTATTTCACCAGGGCTCCAGAATTCTACTTTGTCATCACAGCTCTTCATCCATGGCTAAAAGTGGGGGCCATCCAATACAGTGTCCCTACAAATGAGTTGTCAGGAGATGCAGATTTGAAGTCGGCAAGCTTCATGTGGCTGGGCTCTATCAGCAGGATGTTTCCTGCCTTGATATCTCTGTGGATCATATTGTGATCCCGGAAAAGCACCATGGGTAATTGCTGCTATTTCCACTTCTTGCAATGGCTTTTTATGAACTTCTAATAAGTCTGAAAGTGTTCCATAACAAGCCATGCAGTATGCTCCCGCAAATAGCAGCCTTTGCATTCTATACTGTTAGGGTGCTTTATTCTTTGGAGGAAATTGACTTCCTTAATAATATTCTACCATTTCTCATTGGATTGCTTCCTACTATAGGACATTTTCTTGATGGCCACCACTTCATTGGTGCACACATCATGTGCAAAATATACTGCTCCGAAGCTTCCATGGCCAATCTCTCAGAGATCTGTGAAGAGCTTTTCCGGATCTTCTTTGAATCTTCTTTCTGCAATTTCTGGCTCCTTCAGGCTGCCCACTCAGCTGGTTGATGGCATCCCAAATGTTGCTCTTGGACTGCGTAAGAATGATTGGCACCGCTAGGCCTCCTCTAATGAGGAGTCCATAGATGGCGACAATAGTGCAGGTCGAATTCATCGCGTCGGTACCCGTTGTGATCCTTGATCTGTAGAAACACACGCATCCCCAGGTTAT
Source organism: Crypturellus soui (assembly GCA_032275445.1). NCBI lineage: Eukaryota > Metazoa > Chordata > Aves > Tinamiformes > Tinamidae > Crypturellus > Crypturellus soui. The sequence continues at coordinate 8,526 of JAUBNY010000417.1, read as the reverse complement.
CAGCTGTACTGATTTTCCCCACTGCCCTGACCCAGGATCCTTGACTTCTACTTCCTTTCTGGCCAAGTCTGTAGGAGGCTGAACTGTTGTAGCATGGGTGACTTGCCTTCATCTTCTTGATTTAAAAAGTTCAAAATATAAAGTGCTTTATCAATACATTTTTGGGAACAGTACCCTTTGCTCCATCTTTTTTGTTTTTGTAACATGTTTTTAAAGTTCCTTGGACATGCTCCTCAATTGCCTGTCCTGTGCAGTGCTCTGCAAAGCAGATCTACAGTGATCTACAGTGATCAGCGTCCTCTGAGATTACCCGAGAACCAACAAAAATCACGGCCTGGCAATTCCCATTTACATCCAACCTCTGGTGGCCGGTGGACTTGCAAACAGCTTGGAGTAGCCTTGGGGACCTGAAGTAGAAGTTGGGCGAGCTCCCCTTCTCTGCAGCTTGCAACCCATCTCTATCTATCTGGAGTACCAGCTGGAATGTTTCCACTTTTTCCAACCCGTTCGTTTCTATCTCTGCAGAACAGTCTGGTGTGATACCTTTTCTGCATAACTATAATAGTAATCCCCGACTCTCCAGCTTAATACAGGCCTCCCTAACAACTCATGGTAGAGAACCTGTTGGAAGTGCCCCCCAGAAATGGCATTTCAGTAGAAAATAATGCGAGTTTGTTTAAATCTGTTTGATTTGCAGAACTGAATAAGCAGCTCCCTGGCCATGGCAGCCAAATCTTGGATGATTTCTTGGCGGTGCTGCTGGACCCATACAGTGACACAGTATTGATTCGGATGAGCATCCGTGCTCCCTATAACTGCAGCAATAGAAGGCTTCTTTCTATCCCCAGCTGGTGGATGAGTTACATCTGCACCAAGGAATACAACAGATTGCTGAAATATCGATGGTCTTCCCCGTGGCAGCAAAATATTATTTACACCTCTTAATTTGATGTTTATTTTTAAGCAAAGGTTGGAAAGGGTTTGTGGGGTTGTTCTTTGTACATTTTTGATCTGAACACACCACGTGGCCATTCCCAGCACTGTGTCACCAACACGCTTCACCTCCGCATAGACTGGTGTTTTCCCTGGCAGAATTACGACAACGAGCTGCAGCCCCTTGGAGGTGTTTCTGAGGTGCCTGAACATGGATTTGCAGAAACAGGGTTGTCCCTGAGGGATGGTCACTGCCTGGGCAGCTGCTACTAGCAATGGCTGCACCACCCCTGTGCCTTTCCTTTGGCAACTGCCAGGAGGGCCTGCTGAGGATGCCTGGCTCAGTCCTGTTGAGGTCTGGCTCCCACTACTTGCCACCATACCCTCAGAGACACCATTGCTGCCTGTGGCCCCCTGGCTCAAATTGAGGGGCTGGCCTGTGTTGCCAGAAGAAGCCTGAGCCATGGCCAATGTCCAGCCTGTATTTGTGGCCTGTGGTAGGCCGGAAGGCTGGGCACTAGATCACCTGTATCACGTACAGGTTTATTGGTAGGGCCTTCTGCACTCTGCATCCCTGTCGTTCAGAGAGGAATGCAGAGAGGGATGCAGAGAGGGATTCGAGAGACCACGGCCATCGCCTCTTGCACTTCCTCAGTCATCTGTCGTGCTGAAGAAAGGTCTGGGTCACCCTTAAGCAAGATAAATAAAGGGTGCAGTTCTTCTGTCATCAGGCCCAACAAAGGCCTCACACAGTTCTGGGTGCCCAATAGCTGCTGCAAATCGTTCACGGTGCAAACCTTCTCAGGGATCTGAAGCTCTTGCAGCATTATTGTCTGTTCTGTTATGTACCATCCAAGATAAAGCCATGGGGGCACAGTCTGTATTTTTTCTGGGGCCACGACAAGACTTACTGCCGTTACCACTTGAGTCATGCATGCCACCACCGCTCGATTCTCTCTGGCTGTTGATGAGGCAATTAAAATATCGTCCATGTAGTGGTAAATCAGCGTCGTTGGGTGTTTTGGGCAGGCGCTAAGGCTCGGGCCACGAACCACTGTCAAATTGTGGAATATTCCTTGTGGCAGCACCATCCAGTGGTACCTCTGATGCAGTTCGGCAGCATTTAAAGATGGTACTGAGAAGGCAAATCTTGGCGTGTCTGAGTCTGCTCCTGAAACTCCCTCAAAACCTATAACCTATAACCTATAAGGAAGGTTTGTTTCAAGGCACGGTCTATTAAACATTGAATTTTTTTGACAAGCATGGAATACAAATTAAAAGACAAACAAAGATATCAAATATATCAAACTTTTCTGCAATATTCCCTTAATCCACATGGTGAATACTGAATTCCCAAAAAGATTCCCCAAAATACTGCTGTTATGCAGTTCCATAGCATTGATAGAAGGCACAGAAAATGCAAACTGATGCGCATCTTACCTGATATTTACAAAAGACTGTCGTTTTTTACAAGCCCCCGGGACGAACTTAAGAGCGTGGAGATTAAGTGCCTTAACTTGCTGCAAGCCTTCAGCAGAAATTCCTGCTTCCGCTGTTGTAGCACTATGATCACTCTCCCCCATTAGCACATCCACAGTAACAGTCTGTAAAGGACCTTTTTTCAGCAGCCTCTGGTTTTCCTC
>JAUBNY010000416.1:291557-329018 GCA_032275445.1 Crypturellus soui | reverse complement strand
CTGCTGGGCGGGCACGGCGGCGGCGGCGCGGCGCGGGCGCTGCTGGCGCTGAGCGCGCTGGGCGAGGCGCTCTTCGGCGCGGCGCTGGACGCGCGGCGCTGCGCGCGCTTCTGGCGCCTCGTGCAGCGCGGCCTCACGGAGCGCGACGGACTCTGCCGCAAGAGGGGCCGCTACCTGCTGCAGCGCGCCGTGGACGCGGCCGCCGGCCAGCGCGCGGAGCTGCGCTGCGGTACGGCGCGGGGCGGAGGGGCGGGAGCCTGCCTGCCTGCGTCTCCCCATCCTTAGGCCTTTTTCCTCCAATATTGTTATTATTTTCCCTCTAACTGCACGCGTAGGAGGGTGTGGGCAGGCCTAACTTGACCCTCGGTGGGCAATGATTTTTCCTTTTTTTTTTTTTTTTTTTCAGAACATCTGGGGTGGTGCAGGGGTTGTGTGCACAGTGGCATGGGTGGATTGCCTTCCCTCAGGAGCATGCTTTGGGCATGGGAAAACTTAGCTTGCCTTGCACACTCAGGGTGCTGTTGTGCATGGATCTTCTCACCTTTTTTTTTTTTGTGGCAAACAAGGCCAGGCAGGAACATACTGCTCAGAGATCCAGTGTAACAAAAAGTGCACAACAAGAAATCTTAGCATATGACAGACACCCCGGATGGGTTTATGGTTGGACTTAATGATCCTTAAGGTCTCTTCCAACCATAATGATGCAGTGATTCTATAAAAGTTAGTGTAGACTCCTGCCAGGACTGGGCACAAGGTATGCGCCTGGCGAGTTTCAGTCTCCCTATTTTGAAGGGTGGGTAAGAGGGGAGCTGCCGCAGGGTGAGAGTCCTGAGCTCTTGTAACGTTTTGCTTTCTAATCAAAAGGGTGACTCAGTGTGTTCCAGCAATTGCTACATATTGGACTTGCTGAAGCTTTTTTTTTTTTTTTTAATTTCTGTAGGAATGAGGCAGGGAGTAAAACAAGGCCCACTGTCTGCCTTAGTCAGATTTTTGCATTTGATCTGTGGCCTGAACAGTGTTACAGGAATTGTGTTTAAATAACCATTCTCTCTCTCTCTTTTTTTTTTTTTTTTTTTCACTAAATTAGAATCAAATCTGTTTTGGTGGTCTGTTGAAAAGAATGAAACACTTCTACAGTTTTGGGAAACTTACATTTTGATAATGGAAACTTTGGAAGGAAACCAGGTAAGGATGTCTTAAAATCTATACTTATGATACTTTATGTGATTCATTATTTATGGAACATATACTGTAAGTATTTATTTAGATAAAGCCTGTTTATTTATAATATTTAAGGGTGTTTACATACATTAAGAAGCTTTTTTTTATTTAAAATAAAGTTTAGAACATGGAGCATGTGTCATTTGTTTGGAATAAGTTTACAACTTCCATCTGTCTGAAACTACTTGTTTAAAACAGTAGATGGAATTGAGAAAGGAAAACTTGGACTTCAGCTTTTTTAAGGCTGTGGGTACCTTACGTCTTCAGGTTGTTGCGGAAAATTGGGCTATTGTGCTCATTAAATTATTTCAGTAGAGGGCACTACATCCTTAGAGTAAAGCACTGTGAAAATGATGCTGCTTGGCTGGAAATCTGGTGATCTTGGCAGAGAGTTTTATTTTTTGTTTGAAAGCCCTATGTTGCAGTTTCTATGAATAAATTCATTAGCTGCTAGAAGGTTTTATTTCTATGTAACTAGCATAAAGGTAGATAATACTTTTTTTCTTCAGTGCTGAACTAAAATCTTAACACCCAACTGTTATATACCAAGTCCTAGGATCAGTTGAACAGACATTGGATCGAAAAATACATATGTATTTAAATGTGATTACTTTGCCAATTAATTTATTAATGCTCTTGGTATTCTGGCCCATGATTAAATGTTCGAGCTTAGGCTTGAGATGTACACTGATTGCGTAACATCTGATTTACATTTCAGATCCATGTCATAAAGCCAGTATTACCAAAGTTAAACCGTTTGTATGAGCTTGCTATATCAGGGAAAAAAGGTAAGACATAACTCTTCTTAAATGTATTCTGAACATTAGACTGCGAAGCTTAGCTTTTTACTTTCTTTCTAGTTTAAGTTGGCAGCTCTTGGTTATGTTTTGTTTCTCAAATCAGCAGTTTTCTGGATGATCATGCCATCATTTGCAAGTCTGTTCTGCACGTAAGTAGCTTGGCAAACGTGCACAGGAAGGACATTCTGCTCAGAGATCTGTCATATTAGAGATATTTCAGGATATTTTTATAAATCAAATAACTTTAGTCATCATTCTGAGATGTTTCATGAGCTGTCATGTTAACTAGGCTTATCAGTAGTTTGGATGTTGGTTTGATGCATTTCCTTAAAGTGTACTGGTACAGAAACAAGCGTGCTAGTGTGTCACTGTTGTTTCTCTACTGTTTAGAAGAATTCACTTGTGTCACAGGTTGCTGGTTGTTTCATCCATCTTGGCACATGTGCATCTATAAAAGAATGTTTGAGAGTGAGAATAAGACATTGATGAAGGAAGGCATTCTTCATTTTCTGGAGCTTTTTGAAACAAGGCATCTTCCAAGTCCTCTTGAGTTTTCAGAGGTAAGGGTGCTTTCCCTGTTTTAACTTGTATCTATTATGTTATTACTTCAGTAGTGCTGATAGGAGACAAATTATTTTAAAATGCCTTTATATTTAGCTGTGTGAAAGTGAAATATTTGTAAGCGGTGTCAAATATAAAGTTATTTGGAAAAATGGCTGCCCTAGTGGGGATACTGTTAAAATGCAGTCATTAACCCCTATGTTTCAAACTAATTCTCTCTAATTGAAGCTAGCACCCTCTTTATTGAAATTTTTTATCACATATGAAAACTGTGACATGTAGGTGGTGGCAAGGAGTGTTGATGCGTCAGATTTCTGGAGCCTCTGAACCTCTCTACAACTGTTCATTGTTTTTATTGGGCAGAGTCTTAGTTGTACTTGTTTTCTTTTATCAGTTTGTTATTGGACCACTAATGGATGCCCTCTCAGAAAGTTCTCTTTATAGCAGGTAAGATATTGATTATTAATTATATTATTGGAAATCAAGTGTAGTAATGTTGATTTGAATATGTTGGTAAAATCTCATATGAAGCAAAATGCATTAATATACAAATAATGCTTGCTAAATTCCTTCATAGGAAGAAACTCTCCCAGGAAAGATGGGTTGCTATGAATAAGGTGAAATGGGTTGAATTTCATCCTATCAACAGCAACATAAGCATGCCTCAAGGTCTCATGTACACCTAGAGTTAAAATATTTTTCTGGAAAAAAAATCAGACGTAGTAAAAGAATAATTATAATTTAGTGACTTTTTATGTTCTCTGAAAGTATGTATCTGAAAGCAGGTGAGAGATGCGTTTAGAGTTAAAGCGAATATGCAAGGTTGGTACAGTTAATATAATGCCTGTCTCATGACTGTCCTAATCTATAGTAGTTAAGAGATCTGAGACTTCAAATATGTAGGTAATGTCTGTCTGTCTTGTGGAATATTTCTTGAATCTTGAAGCTTAAAGTTTCTTGTGCTATTCAGTAGTTTTGTTTATACAGACCTTAGAATTTGTTTTAGAGAGAAGTCTTTACTTCTTTGTACACTTGTGTAGGTAATTTGTCTTCATTGCTCCCCCAGACAGATTAAGCACATTCACTCTGCTTATGATTACCTTGTTGGAGAGGCCTTTTTAGTCAGAGATCTTTAGCATGCTGAGAATGTTCTGCATCAAGCGTACCTGGCAGTGCAGTTTCTTACGTGAGTTCAGCATGTGGTACTCTCAATAGCAGGTAGCTTTACTTGAGTCTGCACTTGAAAGCCTGAGTGTGATGATGCCACACCAAATCCCTGTGGGTGCCCAGGAACGTGATTGCTGTTGGGACCTTCCCAATCTTCCCTGTGTTTGCTGAATACTGTTGGAAAAATGGGCTGTGAACAAAGCAAGCTCATGCACTCCATCTGTATACCTTATTGGAGGAGTCTGGAGTGAATTAACCACTGAACCACCCTTTGCTTTTGTTTAGGGGCAATCATAGTTGAAGCTGTTAACATGAAAATGGTGTATTTGATGTTTTAAAACCCAACAGGACACCAGATCAGTTAATGGGAGCTTGTCCTCCTTTAGGATTGAAGTTACAGAAATTCTTGGCCACTTACATCATGCTCCTTCCAGATGAAGAAAAAGGTATGTTTCAATTTCATGGTACGTTTGTTTATTTCTTTTTTTTGTTTTTTGTTTTTAATAAATCAACTAGAAACCATGGATCCATTTTTCATGTGAACATTTAACATTTTACATTTCATGTAGGCATTTATAAAAATAAAGCAACATTTTATGAAAAGTTCAACTACTGGAATACAGTTGAAATATACATAAAAGTTGAAGGTATCTTTATGATTTTTATTTAGTATTTATCTGGCCGGCCATAAAGTGAGGCTCTTCTATGTTGTGGGTTACTGCACAATAAAGTGTGATGTTACTGTGTATGTTATTACATAATAAAGTACACTGTATTTTAAAATTTGTAAATAGGTATTTGATGTTTTTCTTCCCATAAGCTGTAATTCAAATAACAATTTCTATGCCTCCTTGTTTCAAGGTGGATCTTGTGTATTTACCCAGGGCAATGCAGAAATGATCCTAAATGTGCAGTGTAAATGCATCATAACATTTTATTGCTGGTGGCTTTGTTATTTAAATACATTGGAGAACAAGAAATCACTCATTTCCTGGTATAAAAGCAGAAGTCTACGCTGAATCAAGCTAATCTGATAAAGTATTTCTGTGATTCTAAAAGCTTGCTGCACAGTGGTGGTTAATACTGGAGGTGCAAAGTTGTATTTTCTGTTTGCTTTTATTTTAAGGGAGTTTTCTGTTAAAGTTTATTCAGAAGATGACAAGTAGGCATTGGTGTGCTGTCCCCATTTTGTTTCTTTCTATGGCGCTGGAATATATTCCTGCATGTAAAGTATTGGGTGCTGATGGACTTCATGCTCTAAGGTAAAAAAGTTTACTTCATTGGATTGTTACATAATACATAAAGGGAAATTTACTGCGCATCTAGAAAACCAGGATTTAATTCATGTACTTTATTTCTGCGAAGAAGTGATGGTTACCTGTGACAGAGGAAGGCTCTCTCTTCTTTTTCTTATATCTATTTTACAGCAGAAAACAGTTTAATAACAACTGTATTTATCATAGCATGACTTAATACATGTTTTGCATGTCATTCATTTGCCACCACTTTTTCGGTGTTATTTTTCAATGGTCTTCCATACTTCCTGTTATGGTTTGTTCTTTTCTAAGTATATTAAAGTATATTAAGTATATATTCTAAGTATATTAAAACCTTTTTATTGGAGCTGAGATTACATCAAAAGTTAGCCCACAAAATCAAAACTTGAAAGACTTGTCAGTAAAAAGCTAGGCAAAAATTTTAGGCGTGCAAGTTTTCAGTAATACCCACAGTATTTCCTAAGTGTCCCTTAATTTCAAAAGGTAATAGAAATCAGTAATTACTGCAATTGAATCAAATTCAAACTTTGAAATAATATTTTCCAGTGGTGTAAGGGATACTGGAAAAAAGTAACTTATGAAAAGCAAACAATGGGACAGTGGTTAACAGTCATCTGCGCTTCTGTGGTGTAGAAGTGTGAGAACTTGGTGGCATATATGTTGCTAGATATGTGAGAAATGGAAATGTAAATATATAATTATCAGTTATACTACTAGCCATGTGAACATTGAGATTTTTACTTGTGGATTTCTTCCCATGTTTTTTATCTTGTTAGGTATATCTTTATCTGCATTTTAATTTCATTTTTTGAATAGAAATTTAGAAATAGTCTTGGGTTTGGATTGTATGATGTTTAGGGCAGAATAAATATTACTCTTTGTGGAATATTTAATAAATACAATCTAATCACAGAGCACTGGAACAGGCTACCCAGAGATGTTGTGGAGTCTCCTTCTCTGGAGATGAATTTAAGACCTGCTTGGATGCAGTCCGGTGCCTCATGCTCTAGGTGGCCCTGCATGTGCAGGGGGGTTGGACTAGATGACCTCTAGAGGTCCCTTCCAACCTTAGGCATTCTAATGTGTTGAAAATGGATATCAAAATATGAAAATAATTAAACAACATACATTTTCTAAGGTGCATACTTCTGTGTTTGCAGAGATGTCCTACAGTGTACTATGATTACACATCAGATTTTGTTGCGGGGAGCTGCTCAATGCTACCTTCTTCAGACAGCTATGCATTTGACAGATGTGGTGAGCCTTTTTTCCTGGGGTAATAACTTTCTTGCTAGTGTCATGCTAGCAATCGTGCAGGCTAAATGGTGTTAAATTCTCAGGCTAAATTAACCTGGAACAGCTGATTTTGCTGGATTAGTGATTTTGTTAATGATTACTTAGAAGTACAAAAATGTTTGTACTGCTTAAGTATTCGGTCAGCTTGTGCTAACTTGAATTTTAAAGAAAACAAAGTTCTTTAAAATTCATTTTTCCTTTCCTCTTTCATTGTAGTGCACTTTGTATTTTGGTGCATGGTTTCTATCACTAGGTCTACTACTTACGTAACCATGTTCTATCGTGATATACATTGCATAAGCATGAGTTTCAGCAGGTAATGAAATGAATTTCTGAAGTACCTAAGAGAATGGAGTATTTACAATAGCTAACTACATATATATAGTAACTATATACATATCATATACATATATAATATATAGAGTAAGTGTATATATAAATTGTAAGTATAATATATAGTAAGTATAGTGTATATATAGTACTATATATATATATAGTAACTATATACATATTATATACATATATAATAGTAACTACAAATGTTGGTGTTCTGATTGTCTTACTCATTTTTTCTCAAATAAGTAGACAAGTCAACATTACCCTTCAATTATGGATTTGCATGTTATCTCTTTTGGTTATAAGCATGTCTGAGCAGAATTTCCTATCAGAAATAGTGAAATAATACCTATTAGTGATGGAAGTTGTTAGTTGTGTATGCGCTTTTAAAAGATGTCATCAGTGGTTAACATTATTCTTTCAGTGGTTCGTTAAATTTCAGTAGGTATTGGTGTTGATACAATACTTTTTCAAATTGACATATGTTCTTTGATGAAAGTAGATCGACACTTAATATGCAAAATATGAACCCATCTTATAGAAAGGAAAAGGTCCATTTCTTACTTCTGAACCTTTGCCAGATGAAGGCAAACATCCCTAGTCCTCATTTAGGTGTTACTGGTTGTGTATTGTTTTGACAAAAATTGTACCTTGATTGCTTTCTTCAGGAGAAAGTTTCCCTCCCAGAAGTGGCAAGCTTTCTCATGTCCCTTAGACCGGAAGAGTCCCTAAGGAGAGATACTGTGTTATGGATGGAGGTGAGCTGAAGCTCCTTTTCTGTTCATCAGATATCTTCCAGCCCCTATACCTACGCAGGATTTGTTATTGCTAACTTAATGCTTAAACTAGTTAGCTACTATCTCTTTATTTATTGCACTGATACATTCTGGAATTACTGGATGTGATATGAAATACTTTATTTGAAAAATATGTTTTTTAGTAGTACAGAGCAGTTAATGTTAACCTTCAACAAGTTATTCATGGGACTCAAAGCACTTGCACTACCACAGTGGGTGAAGGTGTGGGCTGAGGGAATGGGAACTTGGCCTTTTCTGTCTACATACTGAAATTCTTGATTTTGCAGAAGAAAAAGATTTTTTGAGATAGAGTAGATTTTTGAGCAGCGCAAGTGCTGGGATGTTTTCTTGCAGTGCCAGTTTGTTGTGTTTCCCAGCGGTTGTGTCAGCATTGCAGCAGTAGTGATATTCAAAGGCAAATCAGAATCAGTTCTTACGCAGAGTTTTGGTCCTGTAATACTGGTCCTCTAAGAGACTTCAGTGTGTTTGTCACATTCTTTATCTTCTGCCTCCTCTGCTGTTACTGTAGGAACTAAAGTCAGTGTTTGGTAATTGTGTACCGGTCTCTGTAATCTCTCCTGTTAGGGATCCATGCTTACTCCTCTAGATGGTTGGTAACTACGTGGAGAAAGTGCAAAGCAGGGCATCTTGTGGAATCCACAGAGCCACGACTTGGGCTTCTCTGTCTCCTTTTATTAAGAATACAAGGTAGATGTAACATCCTTAGATGAAGTCACTCTTGTCATCAGATTTCTACAAGCAGTTATTTCTGCATTATATATTCTTTATAGCTACTTCTTTCTCTGTTTCTCCCCTTTCCCTTCAACTGTCTTTTGTAAAATTTCATTTGATGGAAAAGAACACTATTTTGTAAGTTTGGTTTACTTTTAGAGCTAGAGCTGTGCATGTTTTCCCTTTCTCTTGTTTTTGAATGTACTCTCTGAGATAACATGGATCCTGATAGTTTCTGAATGGGCCAATATAAGTGCCAAAATTTTGTGTAAGAGCTGCCACTGATTTGTGTGTTGTTTGGATGAACCCAGTGCTGGCTGGAGTAACACTCATCTCCAAGAAAAAGATGTGCCTAGCATGAAAAGTGAGACTGTGAATTTTTAAATTTTCAGAGGGTGTATTTCTCTGTGTTTCAAAGGTACACAGTGGTGTGAAAAAGTGTCAAAGAATAAATCTTCAGTTAGAGGATACACTAGAATCAGCTGAATAAGTAGCCATACTTTGAGGTACAGCACTTTGTGATAGAATTTGCATAATGTCCTCTTGTTATGAATGCTGTATATGTTATCTTACAAAGTTGATTTTAGCAAAAGAGTTAAATATATTAAAAAAAAAAAGTGTAGCACCCATTAGGTAACAGCCATAGAAGTCCTGTGTAGGAAGAGTGGATATTTACCGGTCTTGCTATTTGTAATAATTTTTTTTTTCTTATATTGGTACCAGTAATCTGAATTGAGTACTCTCTGGAAAAAACTTTTTCTGTATTAAGGGGAAGTAGTGTGTTAGGCCTCAAGGTAGCTCGAGCGAATAACTGTCAAAATCTGACTTAGTTATAATTTTTCAGGTCTGACAGTGCTTTAATGTATTGCTCTTATGTTGGTCAAGTTCAGTTACTACACAGCACGCAGTTGTGGTTAAATAGTAACATACTGGTTTTAATTCAGCTTTGCAGTTGGCTGCTGGTGAATGACAGATGTTTCAGAAAGTCTGTAAAACGTGACTTTGAGTGTCAAGAAATGTCATCACTGTGTTTATATGTTTGCAGTCTTGTGGGAGAGTACCTTAAGACACCATTATCTGAAGGCAAGTTAAATGTTTAGCAGTATTCATCTATTAAATATTAAAAAAAAAATTTAAAAAGTATGAAAATCCTTTGTTTTTAGAGTAGTAATGTTTTTATTTTACTATCTTGTATCTAATTTGTGGTATCCTTGATTGATAAATTGTGCAAGGATGTTTTTCATGCTCTGCTGTGATTTAGATAATTATAACTTCAGTTGGTCACTTTATTTCAGAAGAGAAATACAAATTATCCAAACACAGTCAGCATGATAACTCGTGTAGTTCTAAATTATTTGCTATTTAAACACTGCAAAGTTGGCAATTTATCAATCAATATTATCAAATCAAATATTGAAAAGACTTTTTTAATGTATACCTGCAGAATATGCAAATGTAGGTCAGAATTTGCTGCTGATGAAAAGCTTCAGAAGATAACATGCAAAAAACTTTGCCTGATTATGGTCAGAAATGTTGTAAGCATATATTTATTTATTGGTATTTCAAAGTAATGTGAGTGTTAGAAATTTTGGCAAGTATTCTTCATGGAAAATGTGTTTTGTCCTTTGCCATGGAAGTGCATATGATACTGGCAAACATCTATGTATTTCACCTTTTAAAAATGATGTTGGTAACTTTCTAGTTTCATAAGCGTCTTAATTTGTAAGCATAGGTCAATATGTAAGGTCCAGCTGCTTTGTGCTGGACCTCCAGAAACTGTTTTGATTTCTAAATTGCTAAAACTATGTCTACCAGTAAAAATCAAAAACAGAACAAAACAAAAAGCCTTATGTTCTTCTATAAAAGACAAGTCACAAAAGAAACTTCAGTTTAAATTCATGTTTTATTTCCTTTTACAGAACAGTTTTAGTTCTTATTTAACTTTAGCTGGTTAAAATTACAGCTGATGTTTCTAAAGATGCATAACAAATCTGTGCTCTTGCTTAACTTCATTTGAATGCCTTGCTGCATTTCAAAAAGTGAGAGAGATGTCTATTCAGAGTCTGCTACTACATTATCTAACATATTGCTGAAAATTGATTTTGATGTAGAGACCAGTAGATTAATATCACCTTTTATAAGGCATAGAGAAATGCAACTGCTTTTGTTCAACTTGTATTTAGATAAAAGAATGTCAAAATTTATAAGTAATACTAATGTTAACATCAGTTATTGTTTTCATACTAATTATTGTTTACCAAGCTATAAAAGTAAAACAAAAGCTTAAAAATTAATATGCAGATATTTTTAAATTCTGTGGAAGCCTTAAAATATCTTTAATCAGGAGAAAATTGCTTTATGCCTGACTGGTTTGAAGCTAAGCTTGTTGCAACAATGATGCTGTTGGCTGCAGATGTGGAAGAAATGAGGAATAAACACAGGTAAGTATAAATACCTTATTTTGCAACTCTTTTTCTCAGAGCCCCTCTGTCTCCTTTCTCAGGGTCTGATAAAAGCCTCTTTGTGTCAATCCGTTTATTTCAGAAGACTTTGGGTTCTGAAATATGCTATGAAGACCTTATAGCTACTTAGAGCTTGTCTAACTGTGGCTGCAACTGCTACTGGGTAGCATTTCTAAAGATATTTAAGTGACTTAGAAACCTGTGTCCTATTTCCATAAGTGACTTCAGCACTTAAGGTAGATACTTGGAAGGAGATTTTCTGTTAATTTTTGTTTTTGTGTAGTGGAAAAAGCAACATAGAATGGATTGAACTAAAGGCTTTCTTGAACCCTCTTCTGGATGTCTTGATGAAACTTGGCAGTAATGCTTACATACCAACACTGAAAACAGATAAAAGCCTACAGCTTCTGTTGAAGTTATTGCAGACTCGTTCGTTAAAATGTTCCAATCTGCAAGATGGTTAGTGTTATCTTCAGTATACTGTGTCTTATATTAACTATAGTCTTAATTAAAATCAAGGTATTTACTGTTTTAAAGCTATATTGTTAAATTAGTACTAGCCTAGAAGTAATGAATGTAAAAGCTAGTAATCTGGGATATTCTTTAGGAAACTAAACTGTTGGCTAAATCATATGGGGACCCTTTTGAAGGTGTCTCAAGGCATGGGAATTCAGAAGATGGATAATATCTAAGAAAGCAGTCATCACCATTAGAATTAGATTTACAGTTAATTAGAATTTGGAGAATGTGACCAAGCTACAAAATGTTATAGTCTCATTCTTTGCCAACATACAGATTCAGTAAATCATTTAGAGGCTTCAGAAAGAAAACAGCAAAAATATCCTACCTAACTTCCTTGCTTGTCAGGTCTGATAAAGCCTGCCGTAAAGCAGTCGTTATGCACATACTCGTTTTTTGAGTTGACTCCCAGATACCTTTTTTTTTTTTTTTCCTCACCTAGCACTGTGTAGGCTTGCTCAGGCCCTTTCAAGATTAGGCATGATTCTCATGGCACACTTAGCTTTCTTGATTTAGTTTGATCTTGGCTAAAAGCAAAGAGGTGACCTCTTAAGTACAAGACTGTTCATGTGATGTCCAAGAGTTTTGCAGCCTCAGCCTGCAGCTCTTTCAGGAGTGTCCAAGCAAAAGTTGGGGTCCTCACTGCTTTTTCTGTTGAAGCTTGGTTAGTTTGTAACTAGATCAGGATTATGAATTTTTGATGAGAGCAATGAAAAATCACAGCATCATTCTTACAATGGGGAAGCTCACCTGGAAGAAGAGTAACCTTGGCATTTGGCTTTTGCTTCCCCATATTGTTCTTGATTTTTTTCTCAATCCAGTGGGTTTAATACATGAACTGCAAAAGTAATTAAGGGATAGGAGCCACAGATCTAGGATATTAAATGAAGTCTCCCAGTTTTGCATCCTAGTTTTGCTAAAAAGTCCAAATGTAGTGTTGAACCAAATGCCTAAGCTCATTTTTAAGTGCTTTACACAAACACATGTATCCTTGAGTTCTAGCTGTTGGGCTGAAATTTTGAGTACTTGTTATGCAGACTGTTAGAACTTATATTGTGACATGATCTCTGAATGCAAAAGCAGATTAATTCTAGGTGAAACAATATAGAAAAATGTGCGCCAACTGTCAGTGCATGTTCACAGTACTGCACTAGAGCAAGGCTGAAGCAGAACTCCAGAATGCTTGTAGAGCACATGTTAGGTTTTTAGTACCAAGTATTTTATTCTGTAAATCCTTTTATTTAGTGTCATATGGCTTGCTGAGGTAGACCTAATCAATTTTGATAACTAACTTACCATTTTAAATTTCTCTGCTGGAGTTCTTAAGGTGCTATAGTGCTGAGCAATACGATAGCTTGGTGCTTTTGAATGCCCATGCAGGTGATCTGCTCAGCTCATCATCTGCAGAGTCTTTCAGGAGGCTTTCAGAATTAGACTTGTAACTATTACATTCTTTCGTGTTGAGAAAAGACATGCTTGATTATTTTCTGTGATATTTCCATGCCTTTCCATTTTGCATCAGAGAGCCAAGTAAAAAATCTTATTTCCTGAGGTGTGAATTGACCATTTGGATGATAAAATAATACTGTAAAATACAAAATTTATTTTTGTCACATTGTTTAGAAAGATGATGAGAAGCATGATCTGTCAAATGGAAAATGATAAAATGAGAGAGAAGAAGAAAGTAATGTTTTTTAGCTTGTAAAACAGAAGAACTAACAACTGGTGAATGGTTTATTTAAGAATACTATAATGGAGATATAAAGCAAAAGTATGTTTCTAGAGATCCTGCTGTATGTACTGTTGTTAGTTGTCACTGTTTCAAGTGCTTTCTTTCTAACATTTTACACAGTTTATGAGTTGGATTTTGTTCTGTCTTACGTTTAGTGAAGAATTTGAGTTTTAATTGCAGAATATTATTCAGTGATTTGATACTCAAATCATTTTAAGTGAAATTATAAAATGTGATAATCTGACGTAAATCAAACTGTTCAAATTAGGTATGCAGCAAATATGGCACAATGTACCATTTTAACAGGGAAAACTGAAAATAAGCACAGTATAGATTTGTAACTTCTGGAATGTGTTCATTATTTCTTGCTTTTTAAGGTCTTCTGTATCCTAAAAGTAATCTTCTTTGTGTTAAGTGTAACTCAAGATCAAATAAAAAAAATTAAGCAGACGTATCCTCCAGGTAATTCTCCTGAATACTGTAACTGTGTAATAGTTTAATATTCCTTGCAAATAAAAGTTAAGTTAGATGCTGTTATTTGTTCTTTGATATGCCTGCTGTGTCCTGATGCCTGATGTTTTGAAAACAAGAAGGCTATGTAGAGGAATTTTAACTCTATTATTGATATGTTACTGCTTTGATTTTCATTGGTGTCATCTCCAAGTGACCTATTTCACACTTGCATATTTCCGTTTGCAAAGTCCCATGGACATGCTTTGCATATTGTAGGCTAGCCTTTTCTTAGAAAAAAATGTTACATTTTTCATTATAACCTTGTGTGCTTGCTTGAAATTTTAAGACAAGCAGTTATTTTAGACTGAAGTTTTACAAGATTAGTCTTTATCCAAAGTTGAGCTAACCTTTTGTTAACCTTTAAACAGTAGGAAAGAATGTTTTTCAGTTCCATATATATTAGGAATGGATTGCTACATTTTTCTTGAATGTGGTTTATTAGTGAATTTGGAAACATTGTCTTTTATTGAAGAGTAAATTCATGACAAATTATTTTGTTTTTGTGGGAAGGGATAAAAATAGGACAGAAGTGTTTGTTAAAAATTGCAAAATTATACTTCGGTTTATTTTAATTTGATAAGGTAAAGAAGAGGAAAGGATGTTATCTATTTGATTATTGTGGCTTATACTACTAGAATGTAGAGATTTTTTTTTTTGGTACTTTAATGCCTATTACTCTAGAATGTTGACATTATAACTTAATTAAGTCCACATGATGGAATATAGCTTTTTAACAAAGCATATTTCCACGTGTCTATACATTTATTTTTCTATTCACATAGATGGGGTATTAATCTTTATCTGGAAATCTTTAATGACACCTGTGGAGAGTATTCTTGAATTTGTCCTCCGGCAGCTTACTACAGATGAGTTGAGTACTGTAAGTATTTTTTTTAAATACGCTTTTCTTTTTAATAATAATTTTATTTATTAGCGCTTTTGGAAGCACCAAGTTGTTCCCTCAAAAGAGAGCAAGGCTGAATGGCTTCCTACGGGTGTGAAGTGGCACGAACACAAGAGAATGATAGAGTAAAAATAAAAACTCAGTACAAGATGCAAGCATGACATAAAATCCAATTCAAGAGGAAGATGCGCAAGACACATGTAGCGGTTGCAGTGCTGTGGTATGTTCAGTTAACTGGGTTAGCTTTTGACAGTGATTCTGGTATTCAGGCTTGTTTCTGTATTTTTCCCTGCCATTCCTTTCAGCCCAGTAAAAGAAGAAAATTCACAAATTTAAAGCTGTGGCCATTTCTTTCAGAATTCCAGCTTGTCTCTGCTAAGGCCTACTGCAAAGCCCTGAACCAAAGGGGATCCTTAAACCTGAGAAGAAAAGTTTGCTTTCCTTTACGTGTTCACTTACATGTTACTTTTTTGTTTAGTTGCTTATTTGCTTTTTTACTTTCTTCCAAAAAAAAAGGTCTTTTCAACTGCAGTTACTGTTATTCTTTTTCATCTGCCATCATTGTTACTATTATTTTTCTCTCTTTTCAGCTTAAATCTTCTGTTTCTAATGCTTCAATTTACTCTTTTTTTTCCTACACTTTTAGGTTGCAGATCTGGATCGTTGTGACTTATACTTAGGTTTATTTCCAGAGGTTGTGGATTTGTGCTTGCAGGTCAGCTGCGAAAATGTACCATCTATCAAAAATTTCATTTTTTCCCTGATGAATGCCTCTATTCATAATCTTCAGAAGACAAACTGTGAGGAGGTAATTTCATATAATTTTCAGTAGTATAATGATTAACACCTTCTATACAGAGAGAGAGGCATATACGTTTGAATATTTCAAAAAAACCTCCCATACACATTGCTTCAATTAATTGGTGGTATAAACTTAATTTGAAATCCTTGCAGTGTATTTAAAGCTTATTTTTAGTGCTTTTTTATATTAGCTTTTTAAAAAGTCTGTATAGCTGAAATAAAATTTTATTTGTGGTAACGGACTGCATACTTAAGGATTTTTTCTTTGGGTATGAGCCAATCTTTTCTAGGGAATTATAACTGAAGGAAAATACCGTTCGCATGTCTTACTGTTAATGAGCTATTGAATTTTGAAACTCGAGCATACACATAAAAAAGAAGTTTACGAACCCAGCATTTCTTTTTATGTGGTTTTGTTCCTTGTTCCATAGTTATATAGTATATCTGAAATAGATTTATGAAATAGGTTTGTATTTGTGCATATATTTGATATATGAAATAGATTTATTCATTCAAACTAAGGTTGGTTGTGCAGTGTAATTTCTGGTGTTTTCTGGGCTGAATTATTCACCAAGAACAGTAAATAAGGCATTAAAAAAAAGATAGTTGTAAGTACTTGATTTATTAGGTTTACTTTTCTAAGGAAACAGAGAGCAAAGCTTTTTTTTTTCCTCTGGTAGTGATGTGAATTATGTTTTCAGTCTTAATGTTCACTGGGGACCTCTTCCTTTGAATTTGGTGGAGATTATATGGTCATGAGGATTTCTTCTGTTGTAACACACTGCATCTTCAGTTTAAGTTCATTTAAAAAAAAAAAAGAAAGAAACAACATTGGGTAATTGTGCTAGATAAAGATGAGAAAAACTTTTCTGTGCTCCAGACAGCTGAAGTACTTTTGAGATATCACAAATAATATTGAGCTTTTTATACTACTAAGAAACTATATGCTAATACATTTATTAGTAGTATTAATATTTATTTTCACACCTTTTGAATATGTGTTTCTTGCACAAAATAACCATAGTGGATATCCTGGCTTTCTAGATTCCTGGAGCAGTTAGCAGGTGGTATTCTGTATTTTACCTGTGCCCTTGCATTGGTTTTGACTACAGGGACCCGTGTGTGGTGGTGTGTGTGTGTGTATGTGTGTATATATGTATGTACACAAACCATATATGTATGTGTATATATATGCACATATACACACACACACACACCATATATATATATATTTTTTTTTTTCTCCCGAGTGCTATCCAGCAATATGTAAATGTCTAGCTGGTATGAAGGACGTTTTCCATCATAGTCAAGGTAGGCTCCTGCGCTTGATGAGTAGGTGACTGTAATTTGTAAGGTGTATGCTTACTATTTGTCAGCATTTTCAACTTGTGGTTGATTGCACTGTCCACTCTAAGCAAAGCTTCTTTAAGGTTAGGATAAAAAAATAAGGAGTATGATGATGCAGAGTTGCCAGCTATGATATATCAGGTCATATAAGTGGAAGGGTTACCAAATGTATTAATAGGTCATTCACATTATATTTGAAGAAATTGGCGTACACTTGATTGTTCATCTTTTATTTTATTAGGAGCCGAAGCTTAAAGAACAAATTAAAAAAGTAACTAGCATGAGCTCACTGGCTGCAGTTTGTGAGGTTATGGATCAGAAACTTGAAATGCACCTTGAATCTCTGCCTTCAATGGATGCCTTGAAGAAATTTATGTCCTTTTCTCAATTTAATGAAGTATTAAAGAAACCATCTTATACTGAAGAAAAAAATAGGTATGTCATTGCTATAGCTTGAGTTGTTCTTCAGAAACTACTAAATCCTATTAGTATGGAACAGTGATTAAGATGCTGTTTATCCTGTTCTTTATTATTTTTGCCAAGGTAAGAAAGAATAGTTCCGAACACAAAATGTTCATTAAGTTGCTTTTATGTCTTCAGATACAGGTTTTAGAACATAAAAGCACTCATAACTGAATAGACTATAGATTTTTTTTTTAGCCCAGTTGTCTACTGCTATGAAGCTATGTAGCTTCTAGTGCCGTGTAGCCCAAGACAGGTTTGAAAGCTACTGATACTTACACAGGCTTAAATATCTGTACGTGCTATGCCTAGGCATTTACAAAACTAGCTGAAGGGCAAATTACTGCAAAGCAAGGATTTGCTTGTATT
Organism: Crypturellus soui; assembly: GCA_032275445.1. Taxonomy (NCBI): domain Eukaryota; kingdom Metazoa; phylum Chordata; class Aves; order Tinamiformes; family Tinamidae; genus Crypturellus; species Crypturellus soui. Next base: position 311,722 of record JAUBNY010000416.1, on the reverse strand, counting down.
GCAGTTACCTGGGGAAGAGATAAGAGCAGGCAAGCATACAGTGATGTTTCCACAAAATGCTCTCCTACTTGTTATGGCTCAGGAGACTCCTCGGAGCTGATTTTTTTTCTGTTTTTAAAAATCTTTGGTAATTTTTTTCTAAATGAGTTCTCTGGACTCTCCATGAACCTGTGTAAATTTTATTGTCGTGAAGAAATGTAGTGAGTTTGTAGAGTTAAATTGTTCCCTATTAGACTGGGTATGTACCTGACTATCCAAATAAAATGGCATTCATATATTAAGTATTTAAGAGTAATGTTCTTGCAGCTCATGTGAAGAAACATCTCAAGGATGGGGGAAAATAGTTGCACGCTATGTTCATGACCAGTGGATTTGCCTTCGTTTCATTTTAACTAAATTTCATGCTGCTGAGCCCGTGTTGGAAGACAAACTTTTGGAACTGTCATTGTCCACAGTTGAAAGGTTAACAAAAATGCTACAAGCTGCATTAGAAGCCCTGACTATTCTTCCTTCAGACCAAGTCTTACCTGTGTTTGACTGCATGAAAATCCTTGTTCCAAAGGTGAGAGATAAAACAACTACAAGTTACTCAGTTTTGTTTTCTTTTTTTTTTTTTTTTTACTTCCCCTTCTTAAAATCACTGCTTCTATTTGTTTTCAGCTCCTGAAATCAGCAGAGTCTCTGTGCATAGAAGCTTTTGATTTGGCTTGGAAGATTATATCCTCTTTGAGCAATACACAGATAATATTTTGGCCTAATCTAAAAGCTTTTGTTCAGTTCATCTTTGATACTGAGGTTCTAGCTGTTGCTGCAAGTGCAAAGGGTCGAGCGTATTTCAGAATAAAAGAGGTGAGTTTGAGAATTCTTTTTTTTTGGAAATGGACATAAGTTTTGTCATTTGGTTCTAGAATGCATTTTTACCTTTTTATTGTCCTTTCAGGTGTTGTGTTAAATTTTTCCTTTCCTAAGAGGTAGTAGTTTGAGTGTGTTAAGACAAAATATTTGAATGCTAGATGGAGAATAAACAAAGCTTTGAACTTTAAGCAAAAATCCTGTTCTACAAAAAGTAAAAAGATTTCTGAAACTTTTATGCTAATTCGGTCACCCTTTATTTAGTCTCCTGGTTATGATTATAGCAACTCTCTCTTAACTGTTTCCTCTGCAATAAAAGTAAAATACTATTTTTATATCTCTAAAATATCACTGGCTTTTAATAACTTCCAACTTGAGCAACTTCAGAGTAAAGGCTTATAGATGAAAAGCTTTAAATGTTCTTATAAAACATGAAATTAAAAATATTCTTCCTTTCAGTGTTCAGACTCTTTGGTATCTTGTGACCCCAATAAAAATTGTGGGAAAGAAGGGGGTTGGTCTGATTAATATTGTTTTATAAATATAGTATGCAGCAGTTGTATTATTTTTTTCCAGGATTTGCCACCTGAGCTGGCCCAGGTAGAAATCGTTTGGAAATATAAGGCCTTTTTCTAATAGTTTAATGTTTAGGAGACTACTTGGCTGGCTTAGAGGCATTATTTATTTATCTTTTTTTGTGCGGGGAAGAGGAGGCAGGAGTAGGAAACATCATAGTTCCATATTTTGGTAGAAGCAAAGCTCCATATTGTGGAAGACAAAAGATAAAATTTTTACTGTTTTCTGAGAGTTGTATGTAATCTTGTACTACAAGTTCTGGCATATACAGTGTATTTTTTTTGAGTCACTAAAACTATTCAGAAATTAGTGTATCGTGGCTTTATAGACAGGAGAAACAATTGCGTGACTTTTATAAAGATTTTTTTTTTCTTTTGTAGCTTTTTATTTTTTTTTTTCCCCTGAGCATCAAGTAAAGTTTTGGACAAAACAGTCCATAATGACTGTAAAACTTTTGCCTGAGTAGTAGTACATGATAAATTAGTAACTGGTTTACATGTGTACTTAGAAATATTCTCCTGTGTTTTGCTTTGCACTTTGCCTTGAATGCACTCCTGGTCTTTCTTGGTATACAGACTTGTACTCTAAATAATAGCAAACACATAAGCTTTATTTTTCAGCTCAACCACCCCAAAATGTTTTTTATTAAAATATAGAAAAATGGGCACTTCCTAACAATTTAAAATAGCTGTAATGTGTCCATATTAGCCTTAATTATCTTAAAAGATAATGCTCTCTTTATTTTTTTCTCTTATCTTTTTTGAAAAGTTACTTCAGACAAATGCTACTGTCATCTCTTTTGGACAACAGATAAAATTTGAGTACCTAGGCGAAATGTGGACCCAAGACAAAATAAGATTTGTGTTCAAAGATGAGAATCTCTTTAAAGCCCCAAAATTGTCTACCTTGCTCTTTTAATGAATGCCTGTAACTGAAAACTATATATGCTCAGGTTTATGGTAACTGATGATCTGTAGTTAGTTTTTTATTTGTCATTGATCTGAAAAATCATTTAAATTTTTGAGAGCTACTGTTTTAATTTTAGTTTTAGTATTTCAGAAATATATTTGTGTAAGGTGTATTTTGCCAATGTTGAGAGTCTTTGGGTCTCTATGACAGCTATCCCATTGTCTGCAGTGGGACATACCATGACAAACCAAGGCATCAAGGAGGTAATGAAGGTCTTCTATATTCAAGAAAGGGCATCTGGTCGAGCCACCTTCTGCCCCTTCATAAGAAAATGAAGATAAAGTTCCTAAGCAGGTGTCTACTTATGTATATTATTATCCCACTCCTTGGCAGTCTCTTTTGCCATTGACCCCTTGTGCAGTGGCTGTATAGTTTTAGCTAAAGAGACAGAAAAAATGGATCTGCCTGATAGTGGTTTGCTACAGAAATACAGTGTTAAAAACTTCTCTAGCACAGTGCACCCTGGCTTTCTGATGCTAGCTAAGCTAAAGGGTGTGTGGGGCCTAGCAGTGTTTTGGGGCCTTTAAAAGGGAATATTGCTATGATAAAATACAGAAGGGCTTCCACAAAAGTGCCTGGAGCACTGTGTTTTGGGGCTTCATTTCTTCTGCTTCTTTTCTCCATTTTCTTGTGATGTATTAAAACATTAATTGGGCTAGAAATTCTCTTTTGTATGTGTTGGATTTTTAGTGTGTAATGAAATAATATAAAACAGTATTTTTTTTTCTTTTTGAAACATATAGTAAATGTTATGCTACTTCCTCTTGGATGAAACAGAATAGTTTAGTTTGGGCATTTATTGAAGAAATTGCACTTAAATATATACTTCTAATACTTTGTGCAGAAAATGCTTTAGAGTGCATTCCAGTTCTTCAATTTAATTTCTTCGTTGGCATTTTAACCCTTATTAATTCAGAACATCATTCTCTCTGTAAAGACTGAGTTGCAGTTAAACAAGTTTCACTTTATCAAAAAAAATAGCTTGGGAGAGGGAAGAGAAGATTTATCCCATATGAGCCTTTGCACTTTGTGGAAAAAAAACAATCTCAGCAGTAGCTGTAATAGATGTTATTTTTAACGAATTTATGAAAAGCATATCTGAATGGTCCTCATTCTACATCTTCTCCTTCCTCACCCAAATCCTCGCAACTTGGAAAAAAAAATCTATGTAACCGAAGTTTACTCTAGCACTTAACATAATGGAGAGAGTGGGAAAGGAAAATTCTGGGGCCTCTTTTTTTTGTTGTATTATGGGTTTTGTTTGCTTGCTTTTCCTTTTTGGAGAAGATCTAAATATCTGGATCAATTTTTTTAAATATGTTACTTCCCTCCCCCCCCCTCCCCCTCCCCCCAAAAAAATAGTTACAGAAATGATAGACACTTGGACACTAACTAAATTGGGAAGTTCAACAAGAAGATGGAGGTAGCTGTCACTAAGGATGTTTAGCGATAGAGCTACATATGGAAGGAGTTCTGTTTAGTGTTAGAAATGTTGTTTTCTGCTAAACTGGTAAGGCTTGATAGGAGCCACCAGATCTGTGCACCCATTGAGGTAAGCCTGGATACATTTGTTCCAGGCATCAGGAGGTTCATATTAAACATGTTTGTTCTGTCATCTCTTAACACAAACATGCACCAAGCTGGTAGTTTCCCACTCACCTGCCCATGTAATTGGGGAATTGTAGGTGGATTCAAGATATTAACCGGAGCAGATCTTGGATGAGGAAGGGAATCAGGTGTGCCATATTAGAATAATACTGCAGTAGGTTTTTTTTTTTTTTTTTTTTTAATAGTTCTGGCATTTTGAGAAAATAGATTTTGAGTCAATTTTATTCTTCTTTTCAGATAATCTTCAAGCTCATAGAGATGTCCGCCACAAGGACTGGAGTCTTCAATGTAGTCATTAGTCATTGTTGTCGTACTTGGATATTTCCCGCTTTTGATGGCAGAAGTGCTTTGACAAACGCCTTCTTGAATACTGGAAATTACTGTGAACTTATCACAGAGGCTTGTGTCTTTGGAGTTGTATTCAGGAGAGATCAAAGGTAAGAAAAAGAAATCATCAGATCTGAACGTTACGTTATATTTATTACTTTCTGTTTTCTTAGTTACCTCAAAATTTGAAACTAAAAACTGTTTCCGTATGCTATTCTGCTAATATTTGTTTATTTATTTTTCTTCTTTTATCTGAGAAGACTTGTTCAGGATGTGCACACATTCATAGAAAATCTTGGAGAAAAATGTGCAGCAAATATTGTTACAGAAAGGTAATCATTTTCAGGATACATCTTACACTTAATCTAAATAGTGTCTTCATTACTATTGTGGTTGGAATGGGAGCGATGCTATCTTTTTGCAGACAGTTTCTTAAATATTCATAAAAGGCAAATATCCCACATTACACTTAGAAATCATGTACAAGATGCAGAAAAATACTAGGTATTTTCAAAAAAATCCTCCCATTTATTAACCTGAATAGGACTGAAATAACAAATTTTAAGTTCACAGTTGTGGATGTTGACATATTGTACACTCTCACTACAGAGAACTTTATGACCATAAAACCTACAAATAAGAGGCTTACGTTTGCTGTGCATTGCAATTACCTTTTCTAGCTTTTCCTCAAAAATGTGCACAGTATTTGTAGTGTATTTTAGGCTTTCTCTTGTGTGTGCAGTAATATTTAAACTCACAAAACACAGAACGTATCGGTCTTACGGATGGCCTTTGACATCTTCTATGGGTCAGTCTTTGACAACATGAGAACGTCACGCGCATGTTTAAGATAATGTTTTTTTGTTTTCTATATAATTTAGGATTTATCTTTATGTCTGAATAAATAGATTTTAACTTATTTTAATTAATGTTTTACAGTACAAACAGAGACGATCACTATGTACGAGTTTGTGCTATTAAATTTCTCTGCTTGTTGGATGGATCGAATAGTTTGCATAAGATGTTTATGGAAGACATTGTCATCAAACTACTTGATAAAGTAAACAATTTCTTTTGGAATATAAATTTAATGTTAATATAGCTATTGAAATACAAAATATTTGTATTTGAAAGGAAACTCTAAATGTATTTACAGTTGTTAAAAAGTCTGTCTAGATTTCCCCAGTAAAACACTTATTTAATACGAGACAGAAGTTAATTTGGTAAAACTGAAATGGTTAGAATTGTCAGTTTCAAATTTCTTTCTCAGTGTTTAGTGGATATTCTAATTTCACCGATCATTATTCAGATTGCAGAAATGAATGCATTCAGGCTATGAGAAACATTGAATTTCACTTTAACACTTACAATGTACCTTTTGAATAGAGAAAGCCATTGAAGATCTTCTCTGTAGAGGGCCTTATAAATGAAATTTAGTGAAAAAAGATTAGGGACTGATTTTCCTTTAAGCTATATGTGCTTATGCATTGACATTATTGTAAAAATAGTAGTAAATTAATACAGTTGTAACTAGATTATCTCCCATGCCCCAAAAATCATCCTGGTAGGATAGAACCATAATTCAAGGAATGAGCAGTTCTTTACTCAGTCCTTCCTGCTAGGTACCTATTGGAGAAAAATGGTTATTATTTATGTTGCAAGACTGATCAAGTAGAAAAAGTAGCCTGAGCTTTAAAATGCATTTCCAATGGAAATCTGTTTTATGGAATGGAATTTAGAAATGGAAATTAGAATTTCCATTTTAATTTAGAAATGGAATTTAGAAATGGATTTCTAAATATGAAAACTAAATGTATAAAAATAAAAAGCCTTCGCATTTTAATATAAATAAGGGACTATCACAAATTTCATTTTTTTTTAAACAAGGGAAATAGTTTTGCTAGTTGTGTATTTTGGAGACTGAAACAGAGAGGATCTAAAGTCAATGAAGAACATGAATTTTAAATCTTTTAAAAGCTTGTTTGTGTCATCTGTTTTCTTTCATATAAGCATCTCTCTGTTGCACAATACCAGATGCTGTCTCAAAGCTGCAATAACAAGCATATGTAATGCATTCCATTATATTAGGTGCTAAACCTGCTTTTTGTGTGTAGACATTGAAGTAGAATTGTCTTCATTTTTATACTCATTCCTTCACTTAGGATCTTTAATACTCAGCTTGTGTGTTTAATATTTCTCGACAAATTCATCCTGCATTCATCCTTTATTTAACTGTTCATGCAGAGTAGGTGCTGTGCTCTTGAGTAAATTCTTCAGCTTTCTGCTCTGTTAAATAATTACCTAATATTTCTGTTTTTACATGAAGTAAAAATATTAAGTATAGATGTTACATTAAGTAAAAACATACAGAATTGTATATTTTGCTAATGATCAGCACTCTTCCTGAACAACCTTCAAAGTCTTATTCCAAATCTGTGAGTGAAAGTAGCTTTTGCCTAACCGATATCAGCTATGCAGTAGATGCTACATTCTCAGTAGTGTATTATATTTTCAATTCTTGGGGTTGTGGGGATGGGTAATAAAGCTTTGAATTGCTTCTTAGGATGAGCTGGTATCCAGATCTCGAACACGTTATTATGCAAACTCTCTACAGCATAGAATCAAAAATCGGATATGGCAGACACTTCTAGTTCTTCTTCCAAAGCTTGACCAGGTATCACACTTTTTTTTTTTCTCTGAATTCTTAAAGAAATCTACTTAAGAGAAAACTTTTTTGTGTGTGTTTGACTGTAGGCTGCAAGAATTTCATGCATTTCCAGACACACTGAAAATTGGTTCTTTGATTTCTGAATATAGGATACTAGCTTTTCTGATTTATAGGATACTAGCTTTTCTGTTGAGGCTTCCTAAGACTCCATACTGACTATATTATAATAATATGTAATAATATAATAGAAGACTGTGCACCCTGTTTCTAATGTGTGCTTTAACTTCTCTATGCTGTAGTAACACTTCTGTAACATTTTACTCCCTGATCTCAGCTGCCTTTACACCCTTTTTACATGCCCCAAAATATTATCTGCATTGATTTACAGTGCTGAATAAGAAATCAGATGATTGCAAAATGTTTTGGTTTGATTGTTCATAGTAAACTGTATATATCACTGTAAAGGCTGTTTTTTTTATTTAAAATTTGCTTTTATTCATTGAAATAGCTTTGTAAAAATATACTGAATGATTACATAATTTTGTTTTCTCAGATTTTTTTGTGTGAAACCCTTAATAAAGTTTTTCAGGCTGGATTTGGTAATAATCAAGCATCTGTGAAATACTTCATAGAATGGATTATCATCTTGAGTCTACATAAATACCCCCACTTTCTTGAAAAATTCTGGGATTGCTTTTGCTATGTAAGTAAGAACTTCCAACATTCCCTTAAAGGGTAGTTTGAGAAAAAAAAATGGTATGTATGCAAGTATGTCTTGCCAGCATTATTTTCGTTGTATTTTGACACTCTGGGTTTTGATACTCAAAAACTGCCATGTTGCTTTTAATTGGAAGAGAGTCTGGAGTATAGTCCGAACAATTTAGGTATTTTTGATATAAAAGTGGCTGAAACCAACTGCCTTCTACCTGAACACATGGAAATGTCTAATTAAGACATTTCCATTTCTGGTGTAATACCCTGCACACAGTAGAGCTGTGTGATGCGGATCACAGACAGACCTCAGGTCTAGAGTCTGGAAAGATAGTGAAAATCACTGAGATCTCTGATGTCTTAGCATTTTATTTTTAATGTCTGGATTTCTTTTCCAAGTAATTGGCCATAAGACTTGAAATGTAGATGTATGTGGTCTGTATTCATGAAGTTGAATTTCTTGGTTAGCATTGTATATTCAGCCTGAGGAGGATATATGGATGTGCTTGCATCTCCTTTAGTGTAGAGAAGGACTCACAGTGATGCCTCACTAACTGCCTCACTACCCATAGTAGGGAATAGCAGGTGCCTTCTTGCTTATCTGGTAGCCTAGTCAACAATTGCAGTACATTGGAAGTCAAACAGTGAGACAAGAATTAAAAAAAAAAAATGTTGTATATATACATGGTTTTGCCCCAAACTGGAATGGATATTTAGAGCTACCCTATGGGAAATCTTCCCTTGCTAGTGATGCATGTTCTATTTTGTTTTCTGCATGAGGGAAAAATCCATCCCTCCTAATACAATTTACAATTTAAGTGCACAGAAAGGATGTTCATTGCTTATGTGAATTGCTGAAAAGTGCTATAAAGAATGTAGCTTCATAGCGTTTCAGGGTTCCTTCCAAGAGCTGGAGCAATTCTTAGTTGAGTTGCAGAGACCTCATGCTGGTAAGTGCAAGCTCTTTCAAGTACAGTGCTTCAACATAGGGAGCAGTAAACCTGTGGATTTAGGGAAGAGGCATACAGGTCAGCTTAAGAAGGTATCCTGGAAAGCTGACTCTGAAAAGGACTTTTGGGATCACACTGTGAACTCACCTGAACTTTAGAATTCAGTGTAATACTGAGGCAAGGATTAATAAAAACTACTTATAAACAGAAGTAAAATGTAAACCAGACTGTGGAAACTGTTTCCTTCAATACAGAGCATTGTTAAGACTAGGCTATTCTCTAGTTTTTATAAGCGTATGAAAAAAGTGAGAACGTGAAAATTTTCTGGAGATTCTTTTCAAAGAATTGAAGAAAAGCCTTGCTTAAGAGACTGAGAATTTTGTCTCTGAAATGATTACAATATACAAAAAAAATTCTCTGGAGAAAAAAAAACTTAGTAAGCAGAGAAAGATGTATACAAATCAGTCGCTGAAAGGTAAAGTCAGATTAATTTACATATAGCAGAGATTTTTAAAAGTGAGGGTCAGTGGTTGATAGAACATACTTTTGAAAGGTGTACGTATGGCCAAAAACTTAATCTGAATTGTAATAACACAGTGTCATTTCATGTCATTTGATACGTAGATTAATCCAAAAATTCTCTCTGGCTGAAATCCTGTGATACTGTGATCCAGCTGTATTCGCTAATTTGAATTTTGACAGATATTCAGGAGACATTCTTTCTATGTTCATATCAGTGGATTTGATTTTGCTTTGTTTTGTTGGTGAGATAATTTAATACAATAAAGTACTAGAATGAAAGTGTAGGAAATAAGTTCTTGTCCAGTTTGAGTGTATCATAAGCACAGAATTTGCTTTCTTACAGAATTCTTGCAGGAAAGTTAAGTGAATAAGATAATAAAAAGGGATTTTTCCCACCTTGCTTGTTTGTGGATATGGGAGAAAGATGTCTTTTTTTCTTCAACTCTGAGGGGTTTTTCAAGGGGCAGAAAGAGAGGTAGAAGAAAAATTGGTATCTTTAAATTAATTTTTTTCTCCTGTTGCACTGTTGTGTACTTCATTTTGATAATGTATTAATACAAAGCAAATAATGTGTTCAGCAAATGTGTGTTCTTATGCCTTTTTTTTTTTTTTTTGCTGTGGAAACACTGTGATTTTTAGTAAATGTTGATAGAAAATACAGGTATGGCTTAACACATTCCACGGCTTGTGGAGTACAAAAACATTTTAATTGTATTAGTATCATCTTTGTTTTATTCTTTTTTCTATAGGATGAAGAAAAGCTTAAAACAAGCATCTGCACATTTTTGTCAGTTTTAGCACACTTTGATATCATTATTCAAAGTAACTCTGAGAAGGTAAGTCTGACTAGAAATGTTTTTTTATTCAGTTACACTCAGTGTGGATTTTTGAAATAAAAATTCTTTTTTTCCAATCTAATCTTATGACCCTTTTTATTACTTATATCTTCTTACAAAGATACTCTGTCTCTTGCTATGGAAAATAACTTTTCCTGCCACTTCTGTTTCCTATTTAACTTAGTGAAAATTATGTAAGTGGCAGATATTTGGAATATTTAAGACCTGATTGCACATGTGTTTTTTCTAGAATAGCTATTCCAGAATATCTGAACATGTTGGTGCTCTTTTTTTCCTTTTGTTCACATTACTTATTTAATCCCCATGAAATTGCTAAAAGATGGTGGTCTTTGGAAATATCTACTCCACGATCCACATATATATACATATATATATATATATACACACACACACACAATTGTTTTTTCAGAAAGCCCTATCCGCCTCTTTTTTTTATTATTTTTTAACTAATTTTCAAAATAGAGGATAAAATACACTAAATACTTTGTGGAACCAACTGCTATAGATCTGTAGCAATCCGGAGACTTCTGTTAATTTTGGTGATTGTTTGCGTACTTTGGAAGATCAGCTTCCTAAGTGATGGAAAATCAGATGTAAATAAAATTTTCTGTGTATGCAGAACACCAAATTTCAAAGCAAATAAGTATATTTTCAAAACAGCACAAGTGGGGCTTGTAGCTTCACGTACTTGTGAGCAAAATATTGAATGAAGGAAGTGAAGGGCATATTTGAAGCTTTGTATGCCCATAAATACTGTCAAAGCTTTGGACATTCTTGAAAGGCTGCTTTTCGAGAAAAATTTTATCCTGGGCCACTTTTCCTTTAGTACTACCAAATTATACAGTAAGGCTTAATATAAATGAAAGAATGTTCTTTTTTTTGTTTCTTTGTTTTGTAGAAGCCAGCTTTGAAGAAAGCCCTCATAGTTGTTCTGCAGTGGTGTTTCAACCACAATTTCAGTGTGCGACTTTATGCGTTAATTGCTCTTAAAAAAATCTGGGGTATGTGCAAAATGTTGCATGTGGAAGAATTTGAAGCTCTGACACCAGTTATTGAATCTAGTCTTCAACAAGTAGAAAACATGCATGGCACAGGGTTAGTAACATTCTTTGGACTTCCACCTTAAGATTGTTTTTCTGAGCCATTTGCCAATAAGTTTAATCTTCTAAAATAGTACTTCATAATTTCTGTCGTTTTGTTTCATTTAAAAAGAAAGAAGACTTGCAGGTTGGAGTCTTAATCATCAGCAAAAAAAAAAAAAAGAGTATATGCTGGTAGCCATCTTCTGTTCTGAACTTCATTTAGCATTTTTCACAAGAGAAAGATTTTTATTACTTAGTGCTTGAGTATATGAACAGGTTATGTTGTTGCATCTGTCGGGGGTATGGCAGAGGTGAGCCTAGTCACTTGGGAAGGAGCATTTAATCACTCTTCAAACTGTGTTCTGAGAAACCAATAGCACAAATAAATATTAATTTGTTCTATATCTAACTGAGAGTAGTTTGTTGGTTATATGTTTACAAAATACTCATGACTATGATGAGTATTATGCTAATAACTATATTTTTCAGAAAAGGATCACTTTTAGCTTTGCAAAGAATATCAGTGACTTCTAACTTATGCGTTGCTTAGAAGATTTTTCAGGGTGTCATAGTTAAAGATTGGGGTAAAAAAAATGGTAGTCAGGTATGCTCTATCTTTTTATCCAGTGGGTTTTGAGGAAATATGAGTCATTCTTCTAAAATTCCTGACAACTGCAGAAAGCGTTAAAATGTGAAATGTTTTAAGTATTAATACTTTTCAAATAAACCTTGCAGAAGAAGAATTAATTAGGAAAATCATTTCAGTGATAATTAAATTAGGTTTACATAAAATGTTTTTCCGTTTAATGATTTTAGATGATGATAATTAATTAAATACTTCGTACTGCTTATGTGTCACAGTCCTTTGTTATCCATATTATGAATTATTTATAATTACGGAGAATTTCTGACAAATGTTGTAAGCTGATATAAAATGAAGCTGCTACTGACAGATTGGTCCTTTCTGAAAAATTACCAGGCAAAATGAGAGATTACCCTGGTTTAGTTCACTGTTCAGTCACACAAGTTAATTTATCAGGATATGGAATAGAAACAAGCCTCTGAGGAGGAAACATTTTTTTTGTTTGTTTGTTTGTGTGGATAGCTTCAGTAGCTTAAAATTGGTCACTTGAATCATAGACTGCAGAGACTGTGGTTTCTTTGAGGAACTAGTTGGGACCCTGTTTCCTGCGAAATTTATTTCTCTTAGTAATAGAATTTAAGATGTGTTTTGAGCTATTTTGAAACACAGCTTTTCCTGAATGGTGTGGTTTTAAAATGTCCTCACTTAAAGTAATCTTTTCTTCATTTTCCATTCAGTAAATAAAATCAGATAGCTGTATTATAATTGGACAATCACAAAAATCAAATATGTTATTTTTTTAAAAATCTTGTGTTAATTTTTTGGAATTACAGGAATGCTAGAAGGAACTGGCAGCGAATCCAAGATCACTTCTTCTTTGCAACATTTCATCCTCTTAGGGATTACAGTCTAGAGGCAAGTTCAAAAGATATTAATTCATGTATTTTCAGATATATTTTTAACTTTCTTTGTACGTTCCTGTGTAGGATGAACAGTGATCAACTGGTATTAATTTAAACTCTGAGGAAATGTATCATGAATGAAGAAATGTCTCTGGTTAAGACTGTGTAAAAAAAAAAAAAAGGTCATCTGAGAAAAGATGTATGTGATGAATATGCCCATCTCTGTGGGAGAGGCAGATATGAGTTGATCTATTAATTTTATGTGTAGTTTAGTAAGCTACTTCTAATAACTTTCTAAGTGATTTAATGTTGTTTAACTAAACTTTTACTTAACGTGAACTGAGTACAGGTATATAACTTCTATGATGTGTTTTTCAGCTACATCTTTTGCCATATCTTAAATAACTGAAAGTTGACTAAGCACCAAGGCAAAAAAGGGCATGGATAAAAATGAGACATAGAAATAGAAATTAGTCTGAAAATAAGAAGGAGAAACTTGTATGTGAAAAGGGATGCACATGTTCTGGCATAAACCATGCCTTTTCTCAGTAAAAAAAAAAATTCTTTATTTGAAAATGTACGTTCTGTGAACTATTTTGGTGAAGAATTAAACATGGTGGAAGTAAACGTTTGGAAGTAAAAATCTTGAAGAGGAGAAAGGAACGGCAGAATTTGTATTTGTTCAGAATTTAAATATATTTAGAACGTATCTCAGAAGGATAACCACAAAGTCTGGATTTTAAACTTTTCATCTTATTCAGCCTTTCCCTTTGTGCATCCATCTTTCCCCATTGATTGGTTCAGATTAGTTGTGATTTCTGATTAGATGGGATTTATGAAGATGGATTTATGCTTTAACCATATTTCTTTTGACATTAAGTCAAACAACAGTATTTGCTACAAGTTTATAAAGGCATGGCAAAATGCAAGTGCATCATGCATGTTGCATTTTGACAGAACCACTATGCTGAAAAGTATACAGGTAATTCTTCAGTGCTGCAGATTTTAGGATAAATTCAGTTCTTAAAAAAAAAAAAACTCTCATTAGAGAATAGCATTATTACACTTTTGGATAATAATACTGTATGTGAAGGGGTGAATACTGAGAGATACATGAGTAAATTGCATCTTCTAACAAGAAAAAAGTATTTAAAAAGTACCATAACAGATAAAAGATGTGCAGTAGTAAATTTTGTGTGTCTTGTTTTTTTTTGTGATAGTTTGCTTATAACACTGTGTTATGTTTCAGACCATATTTTACACTCTTCCACGCCTTTCAGAACTTCCTGAAGATGAATGGATCTCGCTCTGTAAATTTGACAAATTTACCGACATTCCTTTGCCACCAACATTTCAGTGGTATCATTCTCGAACTGAACTTTGTGATCTAAAACCAAGTGACTGGTCTCAGCAAGACATGGGTAAAATATACCTAATAAATATTAAAATGAAATTATTTGTATTCGGTAGTATCTGTACATTTCTGTACTAAATAGAATATTTGCATGAACATGATCCCTTTGCTGTTGTGCTGAAGAGAAATACGGTATCTGTGTAGCTGTAAGAGCAGAGTATGTGCCACAAAACATCAGAAGAGGATTGTTTACAGTAATACCTCTTGAATACTGATCTTTACTGAAGTAATTATTTTCCTAGGTTCAAATTCGATTGAAACAAATAGCCAGACAGAATGGACAGATGTTCAGAAGAAGATCATACCCTGGAAAAACAGTACTCCTAATCTAGACCTGGAACTGGCATTTCAGGGTCGTGCAGCTAAACTTGGTAAATCAAACAGCAGACTGATTGTAGTGGCTTCACTTATTGATAAACCTACCAATTTAGGAGGTAAGGTTGAATGTGTGCTTTTAGACTTTGATTTGTTGAGAAATAGGTTATTTTTTTACAAAGGTAAAATTTCTTCTGAAGAACTTTTTTTATTTCAGAAAAGAAAGAGATTGTTTTATACTTAATAAATTAAAAAAAAATACACACAGTGTGAGTTAAACAAAAACTTGCTGTAAATGAGGCTCCGTTTCTGTACGGATTCCTTGTGACAGGTGAATTTCAACTGCGTATGTGGTTAGAGGCAAATGATTTGCTCTTGCATTTTTTTTACTATTAACAATTAATACAAGTCTTCTAAACATGCTACTGTTTCTCATGACTGTTAATGGTAGGTAGATGCCCATTTCTGATTTAAAGTACTGCTGCACAGTACTGCGCAAACTGTGATGTAGCAGATCCTGCAGATACTGCATGGCACAGTGCCTTGCTTCTGCCAGCAGTTCACTGCCTGTGATGGAGCTGTGGAGGCTGAAGCAGCCCCCAGGCTGGTGCTCTCTGCAGTGTAGTGCTCTGCTGCGGCATTCTCGAGTTAACTGGTCTTGAATTCAGGTCTTGGAAGCTGCTCTGTGAGCATCCCCCTAAGCTAACATGTGTACTAACCCATTACTGTGTTTTATCAATTTATAATAATACTCCAGAAGCATATTAATCAAGCAGTAATTTAAAAATTTTTATCTGATATACTACAAAAAATACGTTTTTTTTTCTGATTTATGGAAAAAGATTGACTTGGAAGAGAGATAAAAGCACCTCAGTTTGCCGATTAAAAGAGGCTGGCTAACATAACAGACTTTTTTTTCCTTGCTTTTTGTCATTTTCCACTTGCTGAGATACTCTAGCTTGGTATTTTTATTTTCTATGCAACAGTCACTTAATTTCTTCCTTTAACAGGTTTATGTCGCACAAGTGAAATATTTGGAGCATCTGCACTGGTTGTGGGCAGCCTTCATTATATGCAGGACAAGCAGTTTCAGCATCTTAGTGTTTCTGCAGAGCAGTGGCTCCCCATTATTGAGGTAAATGGAAGCACGCTTTAATAGCTTGGAGGCGTACTCTACATCTTCAACTAATTAGATGTGCAGTTTGCAGTGCCCCTCTTTTCCTCTTATAAAAATGAGCACTTAATTTTATGGATGCTCCCACTGTTATCTTTGTTAATTATTTCAAAATACTCAATATTTGTTGTTAGGTCAACCTAGTAACAAGGAATTTAAAAATTACTTACATTTTCATACTGTTGCAATTAACTGGTTTATGCAAGTTGCTGATGTTACAGCTAACTCTGTTTTAATAGTTGTGCATTGGAATTTAATATTGACTTACAAAATTGGACAATATTTCAGCTATTTATCTTGGTTGATTTGCTATTTTTCCTAACTTAATAAGGATAAACACTTGATTTTGCTTGAAACTAGTTTGTACTAACCTTTTACATATTATCTATCTTATTCTAGTATCTGTTTCATCAAAACAAGGGTCTCAGCCTGCATCTTTAGCATTCTCTGGAATAAACTGTGGTTATATTTTATAACCTGTTTTTTCAGACTGGCTTTGGCAAGTCATCTGAAAGTTTCAGTGCAAAATATTCATTTTTTTGAACAGTATTTATTTTCAACATACTAGGATTTGTTTTCAGAACAATATATCTCTACTGTATTTTGCATGTAAAATAGAATGCCAGTAGACACATGTATGTCCTTATATCTAAAAGTTTGCAGAACTAATCTCTGTAGAAAACTATACTGTGACAGAATTTCTGCTGCATGACAAAACTGCCATCCAATATAAATAGGCAGTTTAGAGATTAGGACAAAGGAAATACTAAAAATTCTTTACTTAAGATTGTGATAATTTACAGTTGTAGAAGAAGCTTGTAAGGCAAGTCATCAGTTTTGGACAGTCATTGTATTGTTTCAGGAAGGGGTATCAGTTTAAATAAGAATTTACCCTGTTGTCCTTATGCAAGAGTAATTCTTTTATATTCGAATATGTTGGTTAAGGTTTTTAGCTGTCAGAATCAAGTAAGTGTCTTAGTTCATTTTATTTGTGGAATAATTTTTTACTTGCCTATAGGTATGTTTTGTGCTATTGCTGAAGAAAAGTTAAAATGGTAGCCATGTTTATGGACACAGTTTTTGAAGATAAAAAGTGTTAATCTATAACAGGGTTTGTGTAAATTGTTTTTACAATAACTTTAGAAGATTACAAATATCAGTATTTTAAATATTTGCATATTTTTCTTTCCACTTGATGCCCAGGTGAAACCATCTCAGCTTGTTGATTATTTACAGCAGAAAAAGACAGAAGGCTACACTATCATAGGTGTGGAGCAGACAGCTAAAAGTTTTGATCTTACAGAATACTGCTTCCCAGAGAAGTCTCTATTATTGCTGGGGTGAGATCTCTTTTTTTTTTTTTTTCCCCTAAGGTGAATCTCAGTTCATCCAGCAGCCCTTTCTACTAGTCAGCAGTTTAGTTCTGTGAAAATGAAGTGGCCCTGGCAGAGGTGGAATTAGAACTGGAAAGGACTGGGAAAACAGGAAAGAGCTGGGCTTTTCATAGTAAGGAATAGGAGGTGTTATGTTGGTGTCTGCTTCTGAATTATATTTTCCTCTCTTCTGATGACCATCTGTGTAGTGATGATTGCCCGTACACGGGAACTCCTTCCTTGTGAGTGGAGGTAGCAGCACTGTGGATTCTAGTTCTCCAGGGGTGGCAAAGGTATCACCTACTCATTAACAGTATAGTGCCAAAAGGCTGCATGTGTAGGCAGCAGGGAGGAGGCAACCTCTGTGCATTGCTTGACAGCGAAGGGAGGAGGAAGAGGAGCAGAGGTGCTGGGAGAAGCCTTACAAATATAGGAGAAAGAAGGCACTGGAAGAAACAGCAAGTTTGGCATTTACAGTACAAGCAGAGATGGGGAGGATGTCAGGGAAAAGTGGGAATCCTCTCCTATTACCAGGCAGCTCACTGAAGCAGCAAAGTAGAGTTCTGTTACTTTTCAGCCCTAAATTTCAAACTTCAGACAAAGTCGGTTTTCCTTCAGTTATGATTTGGCTTTTGAGGTGAAAAGCTGGGTTATGTATCAAAACTTAGTCAGGCTTCCTGTGCTTTTTTTTTTGTGTCTGTTTCAGTAATGTATAACTTATTACAAGGAGGGATAGCATTTACATTGCTGCTTAAAAAAAAATCCCATCAGTTATAGGGAGTGCAGATAGTTCTGTATTTTCTAAATGGTTCCTGGTTGCTCTTGTGCCTTCTGCATCTTCCTTTTTCTGGAGCATCTTTCTTTTATCATCTTAAGTTACTGTTTCTCCTTGATTAGAAATGAACATGAAGGAATCCCAGCACCCCTGATTCATCACCTGGATGTCTGTGTGGAAATTCCTCAACAGGGTATTATTCGGTCACTCAATGTCCATGTAAGTGGAGCTCTGCTGATCTGGGAGTACACAAGGCAGCAAGTGATCAAGCAGAGACAACAAAAATAATTACTGAGAGTTTCGTGCCTTATAGTACAGCTGGAAAGGGGGTGGGAGGGGAAGCTCTTCTTATGGTGCTAAAACATGGAATTCTGAATAGATGAGAAACGACTCAGGGTGAATGAGGATACTGAACTTCTGCATGTTTTAGGCTTTGTAGTTCAGATTTTTTTGTTCAATGCCTTAATACTTTACCTCATTAAATATAACTGTTGCATTGATAATAAATACTGTTTATATTGCATGTGGTGTGTAATTTTCTGTTACTAGAAAATCAGCATAGTACCATGAATGACTCTCAACCATGAACATAGTATTTTAACAGTGCTTGCTTAGGTTGTGACAACCATTATTGAAATCAGTGTTTTCAGATAACTGCAGTCACAGTAAAGTATTTAATACCAGCAACATCTAGCTGTAGTAGTTGCATACAATTTTATAAATTAACCTGTTCTAAAACGTTGACTTGATCAAGTGCCCTTCATGTTGAAATTTATTAAACCTGATGTAAATGTGACTCTAGTGGAGTTGCTACAAAAATACTAAATAATGTAAGAGACCATTATGTGAAAATAGTAAATAATTGCCCTAGTACAGATGTTAAGTGTAATCATACAGGTCACTTTTGAATTATCTATAACTTTTTTATATTATTCAAAATATGTAACTTAAGACTATTGTCCGCATAGGATATATTAGGTCTTGCCATCTCTGCTCTTTCATGGTGAAGTTAACGTTTTCAAAGATTTGGTAAACAGTAAAAATTCGTGCCACTCCTCAAAAGGACTGGTGGGGATTTTATTTTAAGGAAAGGTAGCTCACTGAAAAACACTTTTATTACTCTTTTGAATAAGTTCATTACATTATTATGTAATCATTAATTCCCATGAAATAGTTTTTGATTGTAATTCTGAATTCAAACACATGAGTTTATGAAAAGCCTTAAACTGTATTTCTTTTACTCATTCTTCATGAGGAAAAAAGCCATCCATGACCATCTTTAAGCAGATCCAGGAGATGCGGCAGCACGAGCAGCAGCCTGTCTTTTTACAGACATCACTTTTTTTTTGCTCGAGCAGCTTCTGTCACTTCTCTTTTCCTTAAACTTACTCTCAGTTGATGTATTTGGAAAGCTGAGTAGCTATGACTTTCCAGTTGTTTCTGGTGGAGAATATCCCTCATTTTCAAGCTTCTTTTTGTACTTTAAATAGTCTCTTCTTCTGTCAAAATACTTAATCTGTATCAAAAGAGAAATAGCTTGTGTTGTTCAAGAGAAACTAGCGTGAAGCCCCCTTCCTCTGCATCATAACAAGACAAAATAATAAACAGGTATCCTTGATCACTGAACTTAAATAAGGTTCCACTCGAACTCTTAGAAATATGTATAATACATATATACATAACACTATAATAAAACAGCAATGACTATTTAAACTAGCATAGACTCTGAAAACTAAAGTACAGGATATGTAACAGCTGCAGGCAAGCAGATGGGAGTGAAATTATTCTGCATGAGAAATGGTATTTGTATGCACTGTAACATGCCCAGTGGGAGTCTTACAGTGCCATGCTCCTCTAAGCCGTGGATGTCACCTCATTTCCCTGCTAACACTTTTTCTTTGGTAGCAGTAGTTTACAAGCACCTTTCAGACCTCTTCATAATTACTTTAGATGGTAAGGACGGTAAATACCCACGGTACTCTGTTACTTTCCACGTGGAACACTCTATCCTTGCAGTACAAGCTTTGGCCTTAGCGTAACAGGGGCAGTAAGGAGCAGTCGCTACTCACCCACTGCTGGGGACATTTAGACTCAAAAGACAGCCTCAGGTGCTGGCACTTGGCTGCGTCCTCGTTATTCCTCTCCAAGCACTCCCAGAGCTCGTCCCGCGCTCCCCAGCAGGCCTTCCTCTCCTCCATGTTCGGCGCCGACATGTTTACTGCGCCGCAGAAGCGCCCGCACGCGGCGACAGGGACGGCGTGGCGGCAGCGGCCCCGGCCTCCAACGGCCCTAACGGCCCCGCCGCTACCTGCGCCGAAGGTCGCAACGCCGGAAGCGCCGCGGCGCCGCACGCAGCTCTGCCTAGTGCGCACGCGTCGCCTGGGGGGGCGGGCCGGGCCGCGATTGGCCGAGGCGCCGCGTGCCCCGCCCCTGGGCGTCGCCATGGCGCGGGCGCGGGCGGCCGCGGTGCCGCCGCGGCTCGAGGGGCTGGGCTGCGCCGCGCCGCG
>JAUBNY010000416.1:275099-285513 GCA_032275445.1 Crypturellus soui | reverse complement strand
GAGCTGCTTTCCAGCAGGTCAACCCCTAATCTGTCCTGGTGCCTGGGGCTATTCCTCCCCAGGTGCAGGACCCTGCATGTCTTCAGGTTGCTTAACTTCATCTGACTAAAGGACTTTCTTTTGTTTTTCACTGAGTTAGGTATAGTCTAATTTCAAACTCTTGTTCTGGATGCAAAGTCCTCTTTTGCATTTTATAACTTTTTGTATCCAGTAGGAAATATGTAGGACATAGAAGATCCTGTATTTATTTTGACTGGTATCCTGTTGATGTAGGATAATACATTTCACTTATAGATAGCACAGTCATTAATACTAAGTCAGTCTAATGAATGTGGAGTAAGCTTATTCTGTGCTGCTGCTTTTGAGCATTTTGTTTAAAAAATCTTTAAGGTATGTTCGATAGACTGCAGTTGATCATATTTAATATTTTTCTGCAACAGAGTTTTCTATAGAAGACAGAAACACAAAGCTTTTTTTTCATAAAAATCACTTTGATCACTTTTTAGTATTCAAGGCTTAATTAAGATGGAGGCTATTACAGAAGTGCCCTAGAACATACAAGATAAAGATTAAAATCTGCTTGTTTCTCTTAATAATAATGAGCTAATTAAACTCATCCATCAAAATCTATTAGTGCTGGTAGTTTCTGTAAAATTGCTTATATGTGGATTGGATTGTGAAAAAAGCTTTTCAACCTTGGCCTTTGTCAAGCAGCAGCTTCGTTTTGGAGGCCTTGCAGGACTTCTTCCTGTTTGCAGTAGAAATCAGGAAGTTGGATCCTGATGTTTTCTCCCCATAGTGTGTGCAGTGTCCATCTGCACAGAGACCAGGACATAAGTAACATTTATGACAGATCTATACTATCCTTGTGGTGAAGAGAAGGTTTTTTTTCACACAAGTTTCTGCTGTACAGATTCTGAGTATTGAGAATGTAGCACAGAGCAAGTTTAGTAGATTACGACTTCAGATTCACTGCATGAATAAACCTTCAGTTTCCAGTGGATTTTCAGACCTGGAAGTACAGTGAGCAGAAAGATTTTTTTTTAACAGAAATAGGGTCAATCTAGTGATGTTACTGAACTGATGTTTGTGAACTGAGGGCTCACGATTTGTCCATGAGCTTGCAGAAGACATTCATTTTGCCCTAGACCTTGGCGATCCCCAGGTCTTGCTAATCTACCGTCAGTGCCAAAACAGTAAAGCTATATGTTGGTTTCAGTGTTTTCAGTTCTGCTCAGTGCTGTGGCTGGATCTATGCCTTTCATAGCTCTTCTTCTGAAGGCTGCAGACATGGGCTCAGCCATCCTTGACAGAAGAGCTCGAGAAGCTCTGTAACATAATGAGCCCGGCTCTGACTCATCTGCTGATGAAAGGCGCAGGCAGTCACTAGAGGGCTGCAACAAAAAAAGGATGATGAAGGCAGCAGCATGAGACGACACTGCAGACATCAGGCCAAGGAGGAGGACGTGCAGGGGAGGAGGAGAACTGTTACTCCTTCCCTGGCCTCCTCGCCGTTACATTGTGCGGCACTGAAAGCAGGACGCTGTGATGGAGTGTTGTGATGCTATTTATTGTCCTGAGATTTCTTTCACTCGCTGCTTTAACAAGCCCTCTTGATCATTACTGGCTTCCCTCTTCGCTGGAGGAGCCAGGAGACTTTGTGCGGGCAGAAGATGGGGCAGGAACCTGAGGATCCGAGTCACTTGACCCGGGGTGCGCGCCGGTGGCTGCCGCGCGCCAAGGGCAGGAGCCCAGCGGCGGCAACAACGTGGGCGGCCGGCTCAGAGGAGCTGGGCACGCAGGCCGGGTGCCGCCAGGGAGCTGCCCGTCTGCCTTGCGGGCAGGTGAGGTGACTGAGAATGGGCTACACGTGCAGGCTTGGCTGCTCTCCCCTACGGGGCCCCTCGGTAGTGTCCTGTTGAGCTGCACCGCGTGACCAAATCGCGTGGCGCTGTGGGCATTTTGCAGCACATCATTAACTTATCAGGGCAGGGGAGTCTGTCCCAACACTGCCCCGACCTCCATGGTGCTTAATTCGTCCTGCAAGGCCATGAACAGCCCAGGATGAGGAGAGCTCAATCCTGCCATCATACAAGCAGTGATCCAGTTGCATCCCAGATAGGTTTGCTGTTTGCCACGTTCTGTGAGTCAGAAGAATGTTGTCCTTCCAACACCGTCATTCCTCAACTGCATATATCTGACATTTTGCACCTAAAAGTGACACACGTATCCATATGGCCATGCTGCTTTCTTGACATTCTTCCCGCCTCGCTCTGGACTCTGGAAAATTCTGTTAAGGAATTTTCTGTCTGGAAACTGCATTGTTAAGGAAATTTTAATTTTGTTAAGGAAATGCTTACTCTCAAATCTGGTGGTTATCTTTAGATCAAGGTATTGCATTAAAAATATAGGTTATTTTGTGTGATTAATTTGTCTTCATATAGTTTGTAATGGCTTAAAATAGGTTAAATCTAGCTTGTGCAATTCCTACTCAGGTGAGCTATTATAATAAAGTACCATTGAAAATCCCAGACCTTGCTTTTATTTAGCCTGTTCTCAGGAAGGATAAGCCAGCAGAAGCAATGACAATTATATCTTGTAAATCACAAAATTACTGATGCTTATATCCATTACAGTACATAAAGACCTCCAAGGTTTTTACTGACCTTTATTGACCATATTAAAAATAGTCTGCTGCCCTTTTAGGAGTTAATACACATTAGGTGCAATTTTTAAAAAGGCATTTAGAGCCCTTTGGATACCTATCAGACTGAACCAGGCTCACAGTAAATGGAGTGCAGAGATTATAGAGGATGTAATTTACAGGGAATATGGAATGACCCTTTGTACACACTTTTTTATTCTTCTTCTTCTTTTTTTTTTTTTTGCAAAGGCCTTGCCTTGCCTTGACTCAGACAGGGAATGCAAACACGCAGAAAACAGCAGACATTAATGATGCCTGATTTTGGCTCTCTGGACAGGTTGGTCCCCAGTGGGGACTTACAGGCTTTGCTTTAGAGGAGCAAACAGTATGTCTGCACTGCTGCTTGGTGCCTCGTCACCTTCGGTGGGTACCAGGTGATGGAGGCTGCAGTTTAACAGCTGCACGTGTGCCCAGATAGATCATTGCAATGCCTGTGGACTGGAGGGTCAGACTGTGTAGTACAGGGTTGACCTGTTCTCCCCTAGACCGTGGCCATGCAGAGGTCTAGTTTTGTGTCTGAAGTCAGTGGGTTTCTGAAGGGGAAGCCTCCTTCGCTGCATCTTGGGTTGCAAGACCTGGCGGAAGGCTTGATGGTCTCATCTCTGTCTTCTTACAGCTTTGGCTAAATACAGCCCACTCATTTGTCTAAATACCAGTAAAACTGAAACATGGGTGCAATCAAGGCAGGGAGGAAAACAGACAGCATTGACCAAGACCGAGTTTAAAATCTTTTATTATTTAGCTTTGCCAAACAGATAATGGAATCTGAAGTTGATTTGCTCAAATGTTTTGAAGTGGATGCCACCCCTGCCTGAGACAAAGATGGCCTCAGTGACAGCAGGGACCCTTGGGTTATGGCAGTGGTTCTAAAGAACACTTTAATTTTGTATGCAACAATGTAAACTTCAAAAATAGTAAACTATAACCTTTTTTTTTTCCTTTTTACATAGCATGTGATCTATCACAGATAGAAATTTAATGGCGAACCAAAATCGCGTAAGTAAACATCCTGGTGCTTACAAGTTTCATAAAAAGTGTTACATTTGATGTAAGTATCTTACATTTTTAACTCTTAACACTCACAATTATGGAGTAAAAGCAACTGGCGATTCACCCCCTTAGTCCGTGTTCTCCGACTGTACAGTAGCAACCACGTTCTTGTCGCTTCATTGCTCATTTTCAGTCAGATTTTTCCACACATGACCAAGATTCCCCCTTTCTCACGCTAATGTTAATCGAGTGCAGCTCCACACAGGGGTAAAGCCTGTGCAAGTGAGAAGAGAATCAGGTCTCCCGGACTCAAACTTGCAGCCCCCTGGGCCCTGTGTTCCCACAGAAGCAACCGTTCGTATGAGGGGGCACATCCTGATGCTGGTGGGAATTTGGGATCCCGCAGGGCTGCAAGCCTGAGCCCTTCATTGCGAGTGTCTGGCGGTGGGACCTGGCCCTACATGGATAAAGACAAGAGTTCTGTAGAAGGCACTGGATTTCTCTTGCATGATTTTAAACATGGACTACAGTCATGTGCAGTATAAGGAGATTTGGGCTCTAGATTGCTCCCCCTCTAGCACTTTAGTGCAAGCATTTTAACACTTTGAATTTTCATCTGGTTCTAGTGTAACGTGCTCATCTACACAGAGTGATTTCTAAACCTCCTTCCCTCTGCTCTTCCCCCCTATCTTCCTGTTCCCCAAAATATTCTCTTTTGGTTCCTTGAAAACTTTCAGAGTACAGATCTGGTCAAAAATAAATGTGTGATGTAGCATAGCATTTGTTTCCTTTAAGTCACAGTGTGCAATGCATCATTCAGTACCTAATGTTCAAAATGTCTGCCCCGCTTCTCATGAAAATCAATCTTTAAAATAACCTATGCAAATATATTTTGACTATATATTACATTCATTTAAAAAGAGAGGAGAGGTTCTTGGTCTGCAGTTTCTTTCAGTGTACTACTTAAGTGAAAGGTCTGATGTGAAAAAAGTACAAGCAAATTGGACATGCCAAGACTTGATGCCTTAGATGGTGATCATATCAAAACTGTACAGGTATGTACACCATGTTGGACAGGTGTGCTTCTTCCAAAGAAAAGACCTTTGCATCATCATATATAAGGTTAACCACAGAGTTTTGGTAAAAAGAGCATTTAATGAGCAAAGGATGACATGGAGGGGCGAGTTCTCCGGCTTTTATTAGGCAATCCTGACGCAATGTCTCCATTCCCCTCAGGGATTTCTTCCTTCTTCCGGACTTTGAGACGCGTGAGGAGCTTTATCACCCAGACGTCCCATTCCTCTGGCAAGAGCAACAGGAGGAAGCCCAGGCCAATAATGATGATGGCAATTACTCGGACACTGTTGAAGACAATTTCACTCGTGTAGTGATCAACAACTGTATGGAACATTGAATTGGTGTTATTATGTGGGACAAAATGTTAGGGCAGTATCCCCTTCCCTCCCTCACCTCCCTGACTGTGAAGATGCTGGGTATGGTGCGCAGGAGCACAAGGCCACGGATGAGATGGGGTAGGGAGACTGCTCTTACTCCTGATTTAGCCCAGAGCGGGATTCAGACAGTTCAAAGCAGATGGAATTTGCCTGTGCGCACAGGAGACAAAAGAGGATGTTTCCTGGAGCTACATTTGTAGTAGCTTGTTCACCAGCAAGCACAGGGGGCATTTCCCTTCCCTGGCACAGCAGCATCTTCTTGCAAGTTCTTCTTCTCTCCTTGATTGCCCTGCTGAGCAAGAAGTCCAGGGCACACTGAGCCATGGTCCTTGGTAGCAAAGTGAGGCATTCACCTCTGATGATTTGAATGCCACGGGCATAAGTTTGGGTGAAAGCCCAAGGCACTGCCTTTGTGTTCAGCGCTAACTCTACACAGGGATTTTCACAGACAATTTCCTAATCACTGTGTGGTGGCTCCCAACATAATTGCTGCCTTCACAAAAGTCTCTCCTGTGCCTCCAGAGGTGTGACAGCTGATTCAAAATGGTAGGTGCCTGCTCGAGCCACCTCTGCGTGCATGGAGTCAGGGCAAAGTTGGAAGCTGCTGCCTGCGCACGGCACTGGTTGATCATGTTGGATTTAGACATCGTTGGTTTGGGAGAGCTAGGTGAGGTGCCCACTCTGGAAGGTTTTTTTTTTCTCACTCCTGTGACTACTCACAGAGCCTCAGGAGCCCAGCCTCCCTCTTGGCAGCATTTGCGAAACCCCTGCGTGGTTGTGTCTCCCTGAAGACACCGGCCACCCTGCTGCTGCCTCCACACACAGCCGGGGTGCACAGGGCGCCTGCGCGGGGCCCTGCAGCTCTCGGCAGTGCCGGCCCCTCCAGCCTCTGCGGAGAGTGTTGGGAGGGGACGCAGACAGGGCCTCCCCTGCCGGACCCCTCCTGGTTCCCAGTGGGTCAGAAAACAGTCAGAAGAACGGACCAGCTGTGCCCAAAATCAGCTCATGCAGTGCTCCCAGTAATCCCGCACTGTTAAGCACCTGCTGTGGTACCTACCCAGGGCAAGGGGAATTGCTAATACACAACTGCAGCTCTGCAATGTAAGCAATCTTACAGGCTGCCCTAAGGAAATCATTAAGAATTGATTCCTGCCTCCTCTATGAGTTTTCATCCCAAGTCAGACATGAGTGACTTCAAATCTACTTTATTTTTCAGTATGCTGGCTTCTTCAGTCAGTAACTTTAAAAGAAATTAGGGAAATTACTAATTTTCATGCCTATTTGCATAGTACAAATTTAACCCTAAAGTATATATTTTAAATCAGTGTCATCTTTATAATTTTTCAAAGAGAAAATGCAAAACATATTTATTAAAGCTTTTTTTTATATACCTATTCGATTTTTGAAAGACCACAGATTTTGTATATTCATTGAGATGCAAAAGCCAGAAATTCTTACCTGCATTTACTGGGACACTCAGTACGATTCCAAGAGATATCAAGGTAGGGTATGTAATAGCAATTCCAAAATTTAATAGAATATTGAATGCTGAAGAAAGAAAGAAAGAAAATCATCTTTTACTATTAGATTCACAGTGAAACTGGGAAAACAGATTGTCATCTGAAAAATGCTGTACTACTTCCCCATACATTGTCCACAGAGGCTGCACATTAGCTCCTGCTAGCATTCCTGCAAGTTTCCTGTACACAGGTGTTTGTCTGCTGCATGTCTGTCTGTCTGAGCCACTACTCCTTCCAGCAGGCTGTATAGCCCACAGGGGCCCAGCAGCAGGTAGAAGGGTTTGGGTACTTTCTGTCTCTTAGCATTCAGTGATAGAGCTTGGTTCCTGGGCTGTTCCCAGTTTCTACACAGATCCTCTTTTCCTGCTGAAAGACTAAATATTTTTCATCTAGAAGATTTTTGTGCCAAACAGGCACGTCTCCCTGGATATTTCTCATGGCAAAAAGCTGTCTGCAGCTCTAACTGCAGCTGTAACTCTAACCCTCCTCCTCATAGGATCTTGGTAAATACAATTTTATGATGATACCATACACCATTCATGTCACATTCTGTGATGAAATAGGAACTGCTTTGGACCAAATTCACCCTCAGTGAACCCAAAGTTCGAAGAGCCTCACCAGTATAGAGCCTGTCAGCAGTTGGAGCTCTGATAGTTTTCTAATAACATCTCTATCTGTGTCCCACACCCCAGTGATCACTTGCCCAATCCTGCATTTTTTCCTTACAGAAAACTTCACTGTAGTTCACTTAAACTGGAACTACTCCTAGCGTTGAGCAAAGTGACTTCTTAGGCTAAAAAGTACTATGATCCTGGACAGGGATGGAAAAGCACTATTTCCAGTTGACAAAGAAGGAAGAACCTGTTTAGGAGATTTGTTGACATTATCCAGTTTAGGAATCAACTGTGGCTGCACAGCAAACACACATGGTTTAGCAAGGAACAGTACCTCATTTAGTATCCCACCTAAGCTGAGGTCCTTTGGTGGCAAAGCTGCAGTAATTGGAAAGGAAAAAACGGCTCCTGTGGATAGAGATGCACAGCCTCCCTCCACAGCTATTTTTTTGCACACTCCCTCACTCCTGAGCATTACAAACGTCCGACATGTACTCACTCAATAAGAGGATTGAAAATCCGCAGAGGTTTCCCCAAGGAATGACATCGAAAGAGCTCCAGTATTCCACTTTGGTAAAATAAAGGATGACAGGAATACAGGTAATGAAGAGGACATTGAAGACAGCTAGCACAGACAGAAATAAGGCGGCTTCTCCAAACTTAGCGCTGCCCAGAAGAAGTTTGAATAAAACCTGCAAGAGAAGGACATAGGGGCTTAAAGCCTCCAAGTTTTATATTAATTTGTAGCATGCCCTTTTTTTTTTTTTTTTTTTTCCCTGACGAAGGAAAGGCCTTGCTACCTTGGAGAAGCAGGCTCTGGTAACAGAAATATTTCAGTGCACTTTACTGATGAGGGGCTGCTGAGGAGGCTGTAAGAGCCAGGCTGGCCTGAGCACCTCCAGGGCCTGACATCTTGTCCTCAGTGAGGACGGCCGGGCTGGGGTCATCTTGTCCCCAATAGGCTGATGCTGCAGCAGCTGGGCAGAAATGGGGCAGAAATGAGGATTTCCTCTGGCTTTTGGTGGTGATTCCCAGTGTCTGGAGGACCACGTCTATGCCTGGCCTTGAAAGGATATGCAGTTTCAGAGGAAACAGCAATATGAAAGGCCGCACAGCACCGTGCTCAGGGACACGGCTGGCTGCTGCTTAGGGTGGTGGGTCTCCCTGGGCTGCGTGGGTTAATGCTGCAGCACTTAGCTGCCCTATTTGCCTTGTAATTCAGCAGACCAGATGGAGACATTGACTGCTCTACCCAGTGCACACATCTGAGCTAGGATCAATGAACTGTGCCCTAAAAATGCTCATTTCTATCTGAGTGCCATGTGCTGCATAGAGGCAAATACATAAGCGTGTGCTTTGAAATTTAAACATATGATTATTTCCCTGATCCTCATTTAAGCCTAGCACAGACCATGTATGTTACTGAATGAGGATTGGCCAAGGGAGGCAATGCAGTGACTTGAAAAAGAAGCTATGATTTTTCTAAATCTCTTGCAGGGTATTTCCAGAACCCGTGACTAAATTCAGCAGCCTCCTTTTCCATCTGTAGTGCTCCTGAGCAACTGAAGTCAAGACAGGGGGTGCCCAGCATCTCCCCAGTGCATTTACCTTGTAGAGAGCAGACATTGAGGCAGAGCCCACCACCAGGGCTATCCCAATAACGGAGTGGCTGTGGAACCCATCAGCGTACGTCATCATAACGATCCCTGCAATAGCAAATATAGCAGCCACGATCTGCGTGGAGACAAGCAGAAAGCAAGTGTTACTGAGCAGCCTCGCCATGGGCAAATACAGGACACGGCCCTATTTCTGCCTCATCACCTCCTGCCCTCTTTTTCAGCAAAACCGTAGCAACCTTAGACAAACAGCAGAATAAAACTCATGTAACTACTTTCCAGTTCAGCCTATCAGCCACCTTACATGGGGAAGAAGCAGGGCAGTGGGTGAGGGAGGTACAGCAGGCACAGGAGTTCAGACATTTGGGTCCGTCACCACCTGCGACTGCAGAACCAGCACCAGGAACCAGTATGATTTGTGAAGGAGGGCAACAAGCCACCTCTGAGATTTTCCTGTCAGAAAGAGGCTCCTGGCTTTCCTGGGACTCTTGCCAGTTGCCTCAAGCCCTTCCAGGTGGTTCCTGGATCCAGGTTCCTGGATCACAGCAGCCCCGTCCTTGCTGTGGCTCTGCAGCCATGCAGGGACACCCTGCCTAGACCACAGCTGCGCAGTCACAGCCAGGTTTCTGAGATATTTGGAGTGAATTAGTTTATCCTGGCTGGTAGCTGGTTCAGTGCCAACAAACCCTTTCCTGAGGCTAGACCTGGGCTTTGAGTCCCATCCGCAGGCTGTTGTTGCCAAGAGCCTCCTCTCAGCACCCCACTTCAGCCTGTTCAGCCCCGGAGCTGTACAGTCCAGTTTTGAAACTTGGGATCTGGAAAGGCCCCTGTGACAGCTTCCACAGGACATCACCAAGCAGGCAGTTCCTACAGTCTGATACCAATGCCTACCATCCCTGTTAGGGGAAGAATACTGCATTTTTCAAAAAGATGTACTTTCCAGAGGCGTTTCTGTAGAATTGTATAGAAGCATAAAGGTTGAAAAAAGGCAGAATCAGCAGAAAAATATGTGCCCTGGAAAATACAAGTTTTAATGATTAATATCTCGATAAGAAGGGCTATGAGTCTAGAAATTTCTGCACAAGATGCTGAATCTGCACAGCTGAGGGTTATGGAGGGGCACCCTGCTCAGCCCCTCACTGGACGAAGCCCCTGGGCAGCACATTCGAAAGATGCTGAATCCACACAGCAGTTTTCAGCCCAAAAGATACCTAAAAGGTTTATGACTGCATTAGAGCTGAGCCTGCTCCAAAATGCAAAGACAGGATGTGCACATGGCTGAATTTTGGAAGGTTCAGAGAAGGCATCTTGGCTTGCACCCGTCTCCATGCACAGCTGCAGTGCATCCATCCCTAATGGTAAGCATGGTACCTGTGCAAATGGGCCCTGCAATCCTAGACAGGCTTCTCTCCTCAAGGCAAAGAGAGTTAAAACAAACCAACGAAAAGAAAAGAAAAGAAAAGAAAAGAAAAGAAAAGAAAAGAAAAGAAAAGAAAAGAAAAGAAAAGAAAAGAAA